>JAHREE010000128.1:10601588-10659088 GCA_033628505.1 Tringa tobata | reverse complement strand
GTGTAAGTGAGATCAATTTCTTTCAAGTCTACATAAGTTAGATCTCCGTTTTTAGTATCTCGTCTGAGAGTACCTTGCAAAAAAGAGTGTGGCAATTATTTAGTTGTCTTTTGAGAATGAAGGTGCGAATGGACTCTTGACTAGTTTTGAACATAACTCAGCAAAAATTGTAGATATATCTAATCTGATATTTTGACCTGTATGACAACTATAGTAAAGCTGGAAATTCAGTTGTTACTTATACACCTTTTTGTCTTTCTTGGAGGGAGAGTTCTTCCAAATGAATCTCCCGTGCCTAAATTCAGATGATAATGTCACTTAGGATGGCTCTGATGGATTCATGACAATCAATGGATTTTGTTCTGTCCCTAAACACCATAGAAGGGCTAAGAGAATGGGGTATTTGGGATCTGTCTTAACAACTGAAGCATGTGCTCTAGAATGCCAATATTAACTCCATAACAAATGTGTTTCTTCTAAGATGTTTAAACAGTGAATGGGGGAGGCCGAGGTAAGTTTTGTTATCCATCCCAGCCAGAGGGAAAAGCTTTGACAAAAGGAAGGAGCAGACAACTGAGCTGCAACTGAGATTTCTGTTGAGATCCCAAGGCTGATTCCATGTGCTAGAATTACTACTTCAATTTGTTAAGGTACTTGCAGTTTTGCTGGTATGAGTTTTTACCACTTCCAAAATAAACATTTTTCATCATGAACAGGGAACATCTTAGACAGTGAAGACCAAAAATTGCTCATATTTCAAAAAGATTTAAATTTTGTTCTCCGTATCTCCCCAGCTGAAAATCCCAAACAATTCTTCTTTTCCTCTTGCTCACAAACCCAATCACCAAAAACTTCTGATAGAAAAATCTTGATTCAGACTTGAAAGTTCTTTGTTCCCTTAGGAATTCTAGGATTATTTTTTTTTTCCAGATATGCTGTTTGTCCACATCAGGGAGTAGAAAACAGTTACCTTCATGCTGGAATGAGTTACTAATATTAACTGTAATCTGATGGTGTTCTACTGAAATATCTCAGTCATTTTTAAGAATCTAGAAAGATATCCTAGTTGTGAAAACCTGGTGGTGACACATGAATTCTACAAAAGCTTTGTCCCAGTTGTTGAAGGCCGGACAAAAACATTTACTTCCCTTCCCTCTTTTTTTGGCTTTTTTTTTTTCTCTTTAGTGAGGTAGGATTTTTTTTCTTCCTGTGTGTACCATTGGCAGGTATGTGTGAAGGTAAGGTTGGAAGAGGGACAGGGTGAAGTTTCATTGTAGAGCTGCTTTAAGCCACTTGAGAGGAAATTTCTCCTATCTACAAATTTCCTCTGATCTTCATCAGCGTCTGTGTCAGTGTGATTCTAATCGCATTCGTTAGATGATTATGTTGTGGTCTCTTAGAGGTGTTAAGGGTTTTTTTGATGCTTGTAGATTGACGGCTAATGGGCTTTGTTGGGCTGTTTAAATGGAAGTTTCCCACAATCTGATACTAAAATGGAGGCTTTGAGTGAGGCTTTTATCACTCTTTCACCAGTGTCATCAAGAACTTCCCTTTCCTCGATGGAAATGGAATTTCATGCTGTGTGTTTCTAACCCAAGCGTTACATCAATCAGCAATCTAGTAGAAGTTTGTGGTTCTAACAAAAAGAGCGTTTCACATGCTGTGAAGTGGTTTCCTAGTTTGGCATTTATGTCTATCCCAGACCCTGTGGAAACTACTTAAACTGGAACTTGCCTTCGATTTACTATGCTCAACTTTTATAGACACGTTTTCTCAGCTGGTTCTCAATGCCTTTCCTGCAATTAAAGAGATTATATGCAGGATGTGTTTGACAAGTGGGCAGTGTCCAAAGTCCTTATTCCTTGTGTGGCATTAAGATGCCAGAGTAAACAACTCAGCAAAGAGTGCAATTGCCAACCCCAGCAAAAAGGAATACATGCTTGTTGTACAGCACATTTGTGTTGTCAGCAAATCTCAGTGCACTTGGCAAGGAAGTCCGTGCCCATTAAAAAATGAGGAAAATGAGGTATACTAAGAGGTGAATTGCTTTAATATAACAGGCTACAATTACAATCTACTCTCCTGTGTTTGGAGTAACATTAGACAGCATTATCTCCCTTTTAAAAAACAACAATATCAATTACATGTGGTAGTCATTTCTTCACAAATAGAAGAAAACGTGTCTCTAAATTGGAGAGATGTGGATTTGAGGGATGGATCACTTGGTGGATAAGCAGTTGGCAGGATGGTCACATTTAAGGAGTTGCAGTTGCAGGTTAACCTTTTTTGTAGATATATTTATTTTATTTATTTTTCCTTTTTTGTTTTGTTCTTTTAAAAAAAATGGGGAATTGTGAGTTTGTTTTTTTTTTTTAAATTGCATAAAATATATTTTGAATATAGAAGGTGGGATTGAGCTAAGTTTCTGCTTTCTGTGTTTCAGTTCCAATGTTGACCAGAAGATTTGATTTACTAGTTAATGGACATGATTCCTAATTCAGTGAGGTGGTCAGCATTCATAATGTCAGTGAAAGTTGGCATTTTTTTCAGGATCAGGTCATATATTTATCAGTGCAGCCTTAGTTATTATAGTAGTTTCAAGAGAAAAGAAAAAAACACTTTATAAAAATATTATGAGGTTTTGTTAAGAGTAGAAGGCAAAGTTTTGGACAACTTTTTCTTTCCCCTTAAGCTTTTACTAACCCCTACCTCACAAACTGACAGGGACATCAGTGCTGTCTGCATTTTTTCTTCAAAAGTTTTATCTCTCCTTCTTTCAGAAGAGTAATTTTTGAGGCAGCCGTGACAGCTCTGTCATTTCACTCACACCTCTAAATTTCTCTTTCTGTTGTCAGTCAGCAGACAGCAGTCACAGTATCTTGATGATCGTGATTGATGGCAAAATATATGAGAATTGTAAAAAGGGCATTGAACATTACGTCTAAAACAATCATTTATGCTTTATTTTTGTAAGTACAATAAGAAGTTAGAAAAGCACCTGTTTACCTGTGGGTCTTACATTTATTTTTTGCATTATATAGAATGGTATCGATATATCTAGAAATATTTATTTTATCATAAACCTAAGTACTGAAAGTTGTCTGCACATTTAGTCTCAGTTCAATATTTATGATATTTTGCCAGTGTTTTACTGTTTTTCAAATTTCCTTTTAAATGACTAATTTCCCATCAAACCCCAGGGCTTAAATGACAAGCAAGGAGCTGAGAGCAATAGCAAAAAGAATCTGAGTCATATTTTCTTTGAAAGGGCTTTATGTGTTCTTGGAAAGTAAAACATATCAATTATATTGTAAGTAAATAAAACACATATTTGGTGAGGGAGAAATGGCTATTCGACTTTTATGTCAGCAAAATTTCTATACAGAATGGGATAGAAAACACCAAAGAAACCTTTTTTTTTTTTTTTTTTTTTCCCCAGTCAGTCCTGTTCATGAAATTTATTACAAATTACTTTTAGGAAAAAAGCAACTAAACTCTATGAGTTTGAGTGTTATGCGATGGCCATTGGATTTTTCCATTTTTACCTATCGATCTTTGAAAATCAGCATATTCTGGTAGCTGGTGTTCATACCTGTTAAACAGCAATATTTGAGGCTGAATAAACATCACTTGCATTCCATTATTCCATATTGTCTATACTGATGGCTATAGTCTTGGTTTTTTACAGGCATCTATATACAGTATCTATCTTTTATGGTTTTTGACAGCTATATGAGAAAAAAGGGCTATTTTTGCGATGTACGATGATCAGTTGTGTGAGCGTTCAGTTGTTTGTTTTTTAAATGCTTGCAAATGGCACAGCTATGTAGGCAAATTGTTTGTCGTGAATACAGTCATACCATAAAAAAAAAAGAAGTCTTGCTTGGTATATAACTTATTCTGAGCAGGGAACTGATAAAAGTTGTACCCGCAAAAGATCTCTTACCGATACAAGCTGTGTGTCCAGAAGGAAGTTGATTCTAGGGCTGATATTCTGGCAGCTCCACTGGCAAAGCCTTTTATATCTGGGTCATGTATCAGGAGAGCTGTCATGTTACCCACCAGCGTGCAGTAATTATTAAATGTGGGTCCTGTGGAGACTGGTGCTGTGAAGGGAGGCACCTTCTAGATGATAGCTGGTAACGGTTACGGTCTGGGATTTTCAGAGGGCTCAGAGATATTTACCTACTCCTTTAGGGATGAGAAGTGAAGATACTGGGGAAAAGCCAGCAGATTCCAGTAAATTTTTTGAAGAATGTTGCTATGTGAAGGAGTAGAGATTCATCTTTTCCATTCGGAATAGGTCTTAAAAGTGTCTCTGGCCACAAATTTAAAACATGCTCTCATGTTACCCAGAAATAACTTGAAAAACTTGTCTTTGCCGTTGGTTTGAAACGAACACTGTTCACAGCTTCAACACAGGACATAGATTCCCTGCATCTGCTGGAACAGGAATGGGTTGTAGCAGTTACTTTGTCTCTTTGTGGCATAATCTTTCTTGGAGCTTTCTCTGGTTTCAGTCCCTATTCTGGCTGAAAATTGAGAAGTTTATGAAACTCATGTTGTGGAGTTAGATAATAGGTTTATCTGCAAGATAATATAAAAGCGTATTCTCCTTTTAGTAGCACATGTGCATCCCATCTGGGTCGGGCTGGGCTACAACACTGGGGACTGAATCGTGTGTATTCCAGGCTAAAAGATGTGTGGCTCCAGGAAAATCTTAGTGTTTTCAGTTTCTCGGCTTGTTTGCTTGGGGCCATTTGCAGAAATGCCCTACTCAAAGGACTGTGTCGTTTCTATAAAGAGTTCCCCTATTTCTTGGGAAACTTCAAGGTGGCATTTTACTTCATAATAAAGCAGTCAAATTCAAGAAATGTTAAAAGTACTAATGACACACATACAGTTTAAAAAAAAAGAATATTGAGTGAATGCAAAAGGTGAATCTAAGACACATGAATCACTGAAAGTTCTTTGGCACAGAAATTACTCACAAAGTTGTTTAAAGACATGAACAGAAGGGTTGGGGGGAAGGAGATTTGTTTTATATAGCTATTTGATTTTATATTCAAATTGTAGAAATCTGGTTTGATGATCATTTTTTGAACACAGAATCATGGGAAATATTTTGTTTTCCCTGAGAGCCAAGGCGATGTATTTATTTCAAGTTTTATTAAATGAGTTATAAATTTTCCTAGCAATTTACTCATAGCTCAAGAGGTTTAATTTGCATGTGTTGCCTTTTACAATATGCTTTTCGTAATGTTGCAGATGCTTCTTCCCTAGCTTCAGTAAACAACAGGCAGTTGGCCAGGTTTTTGACTGAACGTTTGCCAACTCTGGGAAATATTAGTTAACTCTCTAGTGGCCACTGAATGATTTTTAGCCGACTTTATCCAAAAGAATCTGTGAAGATTAAAAATAAGATGAAGGAAAAAAATAAGATAAGAAACCAGTAATTTCCTGGACTTAATGCAGGAAAAGAGGTGTCTTTCTGCGTTACAAGTTTCAGATTTTCTTTTTTAACATTTATTTCTAAAATGGGTGGTTGACAGAAAAATTGTTTGAAAACTGATGAAGATAATAATAGTAATGATAATATTAAGCATTTCTTCCTTCAGATTAGTGAAGATTTTTCAGTCTTGGGGGCACTGGAATCCAATGAAGTTTACACTTAGTGTTTTGCTCTAATTTTCAAAAGTCCACAAGGAGAGTTCTTTCTTCAAGACAGTAATCCAGTCCATGGCAGGGATGTTTTGCAGGTGGGAGGGGAGGTTGTTTCGTGAGAAGTGGAGGTTAACAAAGTCTAGTTTCCTGTGGATTTATGCCCTAGAGCTGATGATGCTGTAGAGCTCGGCTCCCGTCTCTGTGTCCCATATGGTGCTTTCATCTTTCTTCCAGGAGTCTGTCTTACTTTTTGGGGTTCTCTTGAGCAAGTCATGTCATATTCTCTTCCAGTCTGGAGCTACCTGCTTGCTGACTGTTCAGCTGCTGCCAGTGTAATATGTGATGACCAAATTTATGTTTCTTCCCGTTAGTGATAGATTTGGTGTGTTTCACTCTCTCATTGAGCCTCTCATCATTGTGGTATTTCTAGGAATGTAATGTGATTTCAATGTTTGTTGAAGTTGGTGAATTTGTCTCGAAGGTCTGGTTCAAAAAGATGTGTGCAAGGAAAGATTGTCAGCGTGCTTGTATAAGTGCATAAAGAAATGAGGCCAATCATGAATAAAAAAGAAATGTCAAACATCTTCAATATCTTGCACGACATGCACCTGGAAATAATTGCAGGTGGTCCCATGATTAAATGCTGTCAGTGTAAGTGGGGCAAAAGGACAGGCTGAAGGAATGAGCTGAGTTTGAATTGCCTGACTTGACATTCACTACTCTTGGAAAACTTGTATCCATGGTTTGTGAACACATTGTGGATAACAGTTTTGAACAGATGATCATAAATGAAGCATGGTGCAACATCCATTGTAAGGAGGTGACACTTAAGAGATGGAAAATTCTGAATCCTTTTGGTATTTATCCGGGTTACTCAAGGTTCTTTCTTTGGGAATCTGAGTATGTTTGCATTTTTACTGGTGTTACTTTTTGCTCCACAAGTTCTCTGATGTGTGGTAGCTTTGGGCTGAAATTAAATACAGTGAAGAATAACACATAGACCAGTGATTCTTCATGCCTGATCCTCTGCTGTATTCCTCAGATTCATTTAATCATACTACCCCTTCCACGGAGTTACTCATTTGTGCAGAACTATTACACTCAATACCTTAAGACTCAATACCTTAAGGAAAAAAAAAAAAAGAAGAAAGAAGCAAACAAAAGTTGTGATTTTACAAGTTTTTTGTTAGAAAAGTTACCTTGTAGTTTCTCAAGCAAATTTAAAGTGAGGGTTGAGTGGTGCCACTGTTAGGATCCAGAGAAGATGAATATCAGATGATTTGTTCGGTCTTTCGTACTAGAAACATGGCGCATTGCTAGCGTGATGTCATAAACTGATGTCTTAGTGCATCCTGCAGGAATTATGTGCCCTTTTACTTTTCTAACAAATAGCACCTATGACCCATTGAATTTCACTTATACTGGATGAATCTGTTTTCCCCAACATTCCTCATTTTCTGCTTCTCTCTGTCTTTTCCCTTACGTGATACTGGGGAGGGAGGAGTGTTGCTTAGCAACCAGTTGGAAGTGGTCAATTCAGATATAAATATTAAACCTTTTCAACCATGGTGAGTTTACGATAGAAAATGGAAGCGTATCCTATTTTTTTCTCATGAAAGTTGAGGCAAAATGGTAATGTAAACCTTTTTTAATAATTAGGACAATATCAGGACCTTAGTTTTTCTGAGTTTGGCTCCTGTAAGTGGAGGAGAAAACCTTTTCTTCTCTGTTAACTAACAGGATGCCCACGCAGAGCCTCATGGACCTCCAGTATGGTGTTTTGTGTGTGTGTTTGGTTTGGGTTTTTTTAAAATTATGTTAGAGCCCAAGACGGCAAGTTTGGAGACTGGTACTATGTCAGTCATGTATTATCACTACTTACTAGAGAAACAGAAGTGTTTTTTTTTTTTTCCGAAATGTTTTTCATGTGCTTTATAATTTTTAGGTGGAAGACAGCACAGTGTATTACTGCTTGTTATCCTGCTGCAGAAATTATGTAAGAACAGTAAACTCCACCATTGTGTTTTAGTGCTAGTGCCGAAGAGGGAGAAAATATGTGCCATTGCACATGGTTTGAAAAATGTGTGTATGTATTACTTTATGTGAACATCTAATTTCCCTAAGGCATTTCTGTTATAATACTCATGAGATCCAATCTTTAGAGAAGTAGAGGGACTTGAAACCATAGGTAGCTATTGCTTAAAGCAAGAAACTGAAAACTGTCTCCCCCACAGTATGCATTTGTTTAGTAATATTATGTTAGTAGCTAGAAGTCTGAGTCAAGACCCAGGCCTGTGTTTACCTGGACACCAACATTTTGTGCCTTGTAAGATGAGGAGAGTGCGTGAGCAGTAAAATACCTTGCAAAAGATCATTTATTAATTATTTAACTGCAGCAAGAGAAGCCTGTCGTCTGGCTCTCCAGTTGCCCAGCCCGTGCTTCTCTGTTCAGGCACCATCCCACCATCTGGGGCTTCTGCCCCATGGATGTGCGTGGGTTATCTCAAGTGTTACTGATTGCCCAAAAGAGTAAGCTGGAAAACAATTGAAAAAAAATCTGTGTTGGTCTGCTAGCTTCAAATCTGACTGGAAGTTGTTCCTGAAATAGAGTGTTTATTGAAATGATATGTGCAATCATATTCCAATCGTTTCATAACAGGGAAATGAGAATATTCAAGATTTTCCAATAGTATTTTCTTGAAAAGCAGACTGTGTGAATTTTGATTGATATGACACTTTAGAACTATAACTGAAACTGTATTTGTTACAAAGGAATGACCACTGAATCAATTTCTTTAGTATATATTTCTTTAGACTTGCATCATTAATATTCAAAGGGGAATGTCTTTTACATTGTGCTCCAGTTTATACTAATGTGGGTTCATTTGCTTTCATGTTATTATATCAGTTTTTCTATTGAAAAGATAAAATGATGCAGCGTTGTTCATGTGTTGCACAGAACAGGAGCCATGTGCAGTTTGGTATCTACTGCATTTCCAAACTGATAAATACATGAATAAAAAAATCAAAGATAGGAGGCAGGATTTTCCTTTGATTTCCACAGACACAGCATGCCGTTGGTATAACGGAAATCTAAGAGGGAGATAAAAATTTGCTTGTATTTGCCAGCTGTTTATTGCAACAGCTAGTGTAGTCTGTATTTCTAAGATGATCAGAAGGTGCAAAAATAATTCTTAACTCAAAATTAATATATATATTTTAGAAATAAATTGATTCTTGTTGCATAAAACACATGCTTCTAAAACTATTTTCTGTATGTAACACTTCAGGTGTTTGGCTCAGGCTGAAAGTCTGTTTACAGCCATCAACACTTTTCTAAAATAACAATTAGATGTAGTTTAGCATTCTCTTCTGCTTCTATCCTGCAGTCATGCATATGTTTAACTGGATATATGTGACTAATCTCTTTGAAGCAATCCAGAATTACTCTAATAAGTAGAAGTTAAGAACATACATGGTTTTATAATGGCTTTGTTGACTTAAATTCTTTCATGATTTCACTTAATAAAAATTCATGGGCAGCCTGAATTCTACTTAGGAGTCCATTTACTGTCTTTCTGTTTGGCTTTCTCTGGTTGTTCAGAGGAAATTTACCAAAAGGAAATGTAACCCTCAAGGGCTTAAGCTGTCTGAACATGGATGTTGCCTCCTTAGAAAACTATCAGAGTCTTGCTTTTGAACTAAAAAGTTCATATTTTTCTCCAGGTTTTAGTGGAATTAAGATTAATACTTCCCTATACACCTTAAATTTGAAAATGCTTCATAGATATGTGTGAAGTGTCTATACTGAAACCAGAGATATTTCAAAAATAAAAAGTTTTCCTTCTACCTTCCCAAACAAACTTGTGACCTCTAATGTGATCCTTTTCTTTTTGGTGTAATTTGCAATAATCTCCTTGCCACAAAAAGAAAACCTTCAATTATTATTTTTTTTTAAAACTAGGGCTGCACCTATAAGTGACAAGAGTTAGACTGACCAGTAGTTTTAGTAAGAATTTGTTTGGAAAACAGAATTTTCAGAAAATACTGTTTTTCTAGTACATCATTAAGGAGCTGGCTGATATTTTATGCTCATGTGATTCCTTCTGGGAACACTTAAATCTATATCTTTATCACAATGAGTGTCAGAAAATTCTTGAATCTGATATAATTGCACTATGGTTCATGTGCCTATACAAATAAGTAGATGTATAAAGTTCTTAAACTCCTAATTCTCAATTTTGTCAGTATTTTAGGCTTTAAATAGTTTTCTTACCTGCTAACATTAATCAACAATGCTATTGAGAAATGTGCCAGCTTTATCAATACCTTATTTTATTTTGATTTATGATGTGTACTCTGTTTCTATTTTACACCTTATATCTTTGCTCTCACTTGTGTAATATGATGTCTTTAGTGCTTTGAATTAGAAGCAATAGTTTGGAGATTCCATATATACTAGTCAGGGGTCAATAGTGAAAGAAAAATGCCTAAATATGGCAGAGAAAATGGTTTTGTCTTGATCTTATGTGTTTTCTCCATTGATTAGTGGTGAACTGCTGTCAAGGGCTCAGTCCTCTGCAGGCACATGCTGTGTCAGGCGGTGAGTGCATGAACACTTACCATTCCTGTATTACTATTATTTTTTAGAGGCTCTTGATGGTTGATTAGCTGATTTTCATGCTTGATATAAAGCTGCACACATCATGTATGTTAATCTGAAACCACTATATCCCATTCTGTAGGCAAACATGTAAATATTAGATAACTCCTGGATCCCAACCCCCAGGTTGTGACACAGCTAGAAGTGCAAGAGAGCTGTGCTACGCTGAACCGTCTTGGCAATGGAGGCTTCACTCGTGAAGTGAAGGAAAAAGAGATGTAGATCCTGTCAGTATGTACTTCAGAAGGCCTAGCCCACTTGCGGTGAGGTGGTGAGAACCTGATGGTCCTGCTGCTTTAACAAGTGCTATCATTTGTCACTGTCTTGACATACACATTTCTGCATGAGGGACACAAAGAGGAAGGCATTAGCATCTTTCGTGCAGGAAGAGCGTTGTTGTTTTTTGCGCGTTGGGAAGCATAAATCTTGGTTTTGTCACTGAACAAAACTATTCCTGTTAATTCAGCAGCCATCATTGAAATGAGAGATCCGAGAAAGGGACTTTGGATGTTTTTTATGAAGCATCTTTTATTAACCTCTGTTTTCACTGCAGTATGTGTTTATAGTGCAAAATAATAATATTGCTGAAACTTTGGGAAATACTCTTTGTAGTTAATACTAAGTTTCCTCCCGTGTGAAAGGTAGAGGCTGTGGAAGTAGAACCCACTGTAGAAGTTGTTACTGCTGGGGGTGTGTGTCTTTCCTCTCTTGTGTGTGTGTGGCTTATTGTAGATGCTTTACAGAGGTTACTATATCATGATCTTTGTTACTGTGATGGTGGGTACTTACCTACCCATGAATTTTTATTTTATTTAAAAAACAATAGGGGAAAAAGTTTTGAGTAAACTAAATGTAACTTAAAGTGTTCAGGGGAATTAAGTGTATTCTGTGACACAAGGTGTTAGGTTTCAGGGATGCTGACAGGAGTGAGGAGATCTAAGTGAAAATAGCTTAAATAGGATCAAGGTGCCTGGACTTGCTGTGATTCACTGGCACAGCTTCATATGAGATGATGAATTTAAAGTTAGGTTTTAAAATAAAATATGTTAAATTGAGGAGAAAGGGGCACTAAGACCTTCCTTGACACTGTCTGTCAGTAGGAGACCACAAAAACCATTTGGTACTGAAGCCCTTTCAACAAGACTAGTCTAATATACAAATTACATGTTAAATGATGGAGCTTTATCTGTACAGCCTTATTCCTCCTGAGGTTGTTTCATTCCATGCTTCTTGTCCAGAAGCTGTGATTTGTAAGGCTCCACATATAGATATCTTTGGAAAACTTTTATTTTGTTTTGACAGTTTCTCTATTTATACAGAAGGGGTACCCATAGGTTGAACTAGGCTGAGAACAGAAAAAAAATTAGAAATAAAAGGAAGACAGAATGAAAGAATTCATAAGATATGAAGTGATTTTTGCAGAAAAAAGTAAAACAAAAGAAATAAAGTGAGGTAACTCCAAAGGTAAGATTAAACCACTGATTTCTCTGAGGTTAATATAGGTCAGGTAACTAAATGTGCAGAAAAAATCATTAAGAACCATGCCCCAACTTGTATGCATAATTGCATATTATAAAGATAAACACAACTAAATACAAATGAAATTAAAATGCTAAGGCGCGTTACTGCTACTTCCTCTGCTTCCTACCAGCCCCGTACCTTGTCAGTAATATTATTGTGCTTCTCTGATTTTGACTTATAGAGCATGCACTGGTGAATGACCAAGGTTTAAACATTCATTCAATATTAGCATGTATAAGAAATGTAGGATACTTTCATTAATTGGATTAGGGTTATATGTGTTTCATTTAAAAGCTGCAGTGATCACTAATGGAATGACCTTGAAGTCATTATCTGTTAAGAAGCAGGAGAAAAGATTGTTCTTCATGTTCAGTTGTATTTGTCATTACCTGTGAATATAATTTTCAGATAAAATATAGTTCCAGCTCTCTAACTACTTTTTTCTTTTTCTTTTTCTTTTTTTTTTTTTTTTTAAGCAAAGGTTGGCTAATCTAAATTCTTTCAGCTATCATTTTATTTTTTCACACTAGGTCTAAAAAGTGCATTTTTTGGCTTAAAAATTAAGTAAACTGTGGTTTTTAAACCAAGAACACTGAATACTGTTCATTATTTCCTTTTTTCCTTTTCAGCCCTCCTTTTTAATTTTTAATTTTTCCTGTCCTAGTCTTTCCAAAGGCAGTGTAGCCAGGAAGGTTACATATATTTCAGATATCATATAGTTACTCAGAAATCCACTAACTGCTATTACAAAACTGTGCTGCGCCGTACCTACCAGATGGTTCAGAGCACCATTCCTTTGCATTTTGTACTTTATCTAAACAACTGTGTAGCAAATGAGTATTGTTAATCGGCCAGTAAGATTTTTAATCTCCTTCCCCCCTTGCACGTCCTGACATGCATATCTTTTTGCCACTGAAACCAAACCGGTTGCTGTGATTCACATCATTTTATTTGTCTACCCACTGTTGAGATTGCCACACAGCATTTGCAGAAATGCATTCACACAGAAGGAAAAAAAAATAAACAAACTTATAGATTTAGTAAGAGAAGTTATTTCTTCACTTCTCTCAGAAAATTTTCCTCAACCGAGGATCAGCAGAAACATTGTATGACTTGGGTGATGAGATGCAGAACACAACATTAACTTGTGATGAAAAGGACAGAAGTAGTACATCCATAGATTCAGAGTAAAGAAACAGTTTCTTGAACGGCAATTGTACTACCTAATATCTGGATAGATCCTCAGGCCTACCAAAGTCTAATACTGACATTTTTTCTGTTCTGATTGAATCAAGTTAAGAGCATCTTTGGATTGACTGTGATTTTGTAACTCAGTGCTATGGCCAAACGCAACCCTACTGAGTCAGGCAGAAGCAGACAGTGCAACAAGGGGACTGTGCTGTCGTTCCAGGGGACAGAGAGCGAACATGTTGTGTTACTAGTCAGGAGACCACATCTTCTTCCCTTCAGTAAAACTCCCTCTGATTCTTCAGGATAGCAATGTGGCTTTCTAAGAGCTGAGGACCGAAATATAGTAGGGCTTTTGAATATATAGTATCTGTTTTGATCAGAGCCTTTATCCGTTTCATATAATCTATTAAGTATGAGTAACAAATGCAGGATTTTTTTTAAAAAAAACAGTCCTGGATGTCTACATCAGCTTGGTGGTAGGTGTAGCTTATTTAGAAGACTTTGCAGGTGCATCACATCAGTTGACTAGAGCAGAAGGCAATAAATGTGGCCAGCTGGTAACTATTTAATAATGGAAGAAAAAAAAACCAACTTTTTTTCTGAAGGAGGAGGAATTGGGTGACTGACAAGGAAGAGCTTTCTGGGAACATTTTCATACTCAGTAGTAACACTGGACCTGGTTAATTAAAGAAAACGCTTTTATTGTTCTAGTAGGTTTTCATTAAGATCATAGAAAATGCAGGACAGCCTTCCTTTTTTTAGTACCCTGTGTGCTTTCAGCTCTCATTTAATATTTAAATTTCCCCTTTGTTACCTTACCAACTGGGCATTAATTGTTGGTATTCACAGAAGAGGGGAGATACATGAAATATTTCAGGTAAGTCATCTGATCTAATTTGGAAAGGTTTCTGTGAGGAAAGAACAGCTTTTGATTTATAAGGGAAGGTTGTCTGTTATCAAGATATACATGTTGGAATTTATTATCAACAATCTGCTTTTAATTTTAGAGATTGTTTACCTAAACTACTATGTGTCAGAGCTCAGGACAAATTTCTGCTTAGCATTTAATTTTAGATACTTGCCATAGTGGACAGTAAAAAATGGGTCCCCAGAATTCGTGGCATCATTATGAATCTTACCTTCTGGCAGCCCCTGCCCGCAGTTCGTCTTTGAAATCTCCTTGGTGCTTGTTAACCCTGCTCTGACATGTAAGAGCTCCCATTTATTTATTGGACTTTGCCCATTTATGAAAAAGTACAGGAATTATTAATGGTTTAGTATCTATTAATGCATTACTTGGGTGGAATTCAAATTCCAATATTTATGGTAAACCCCTTTATAATGAAATGAGCATAGGAACAGGAAGGCTGATTCTTAAAGTTAAGTGTCTTTTGCTATAAGAACAATTGTCTGTAATATATGGTCTTACCAGCTTTGTATTTATAACCATAAATAAGAAATAAGCACTTTATGTATGAAGGGAAATGATTAAGAATATTTGTGTAGATGATAAAGAATAAATAACCCGATTCAATGAGCCGTATATTGGGTACATTGTCATGGACTCTGGTTTTCTGTAGAAAGCTGATACTGCTCTCCATCCAGCAGTGATACAGCAGAGCAGGTAGCATGTGTACACCTTTTGTGTCAGATCTGAACATCCAGGAGCTGAATGTAACCCAGGGAAATACAGCTTTTATGCTACTCGATTTTGATCTTAAGGTCTTTATTTTGTTCTTGCTTACCCTGGTGTAGTGCAGGAGGAGTTTATATTCTCTTGCGCTTTGTAAAAACCCATCTTTTTGCTTTCTCTTGAGGGAAGCGCATGAAGGCTTAGGCTTTGATTTTCATCTGTAGCATCTTTTTCTTTTTAAATTATCATATAGAATATAATGACAATAATGGGTTCAAGCCAACGGTCCATACAGTCCAATGCTCTGTCTCTCCCCAGTGATCAGTAGTGGGAGAGAAGAGTACAAAGACAGGCAAACCTATAATGATATTTCCTGTATGCTTCCAGTGATTTACCGAGACTGGGTGAGAGAGAGGCATCAGTGCATTTGAAAGACATCCTATTTATATGAGCTCTGTGCAAAAAATACAGCAGTGAGCAATTGTGGTGTATATAATAGATGTTAAACTGGGAGAGGACAGAGACAGCTGTGTGAAGCAGAGAGGATGAATGTTGTAGAGTTTATAAATCAAGGGATGATGCAAAAAAGGGAGCAATTCTGCGTAATGTAAATGGCACAACAGCTTTTGCTCATTGGCTGAACTTTTCATGCTGTGTGAAACACGCGAAAGAAGTGCTTTAAGGGTAATGGCATTTCTGTATTTTTATAACTTTCTTTTGTAGTAGTGTTTTAATCAATGAAATGTTAATCCTGAAAATATTCATCATCAGTGGTAAGTATGAACAATAGTAATCAAATTCCACGGCTCTTCATATAAAAGCCGAGCCCATCCATCATAAAGCATGCCCTATGGCTATATATCAATTTTAAGCATTAAAGTTACACAGTATTATCTTAGCATTAGGTTAACTGTCAAATAAAAATAAAAATTAATAAGCTGGAAAAAAGAAAGAAGAGGAGACATTCCTCATTTAAAATCCTTAACTGATCTGGCATAATTGAAATGTCTTTTAGCAGAAATGTTAGCTTTAATTCAGATAAGACTTAGCTCTCAGTACCGTTTTTATGGTAGTCCAATAATTCCTGGGGTACAAAACTACCAGGTATAAATGTTGATAAAGTCTAGCCTTCTTCCTTGTATCTCATTGACAAGAAGCATATGTTTGGAATTAAAGAAGATCCAGGCAAGCTTTCAACCTTGAGATATCTGCCTCTCTGCTCAGAGAGGATAGAGAGGTTTAAAATTCCACGCAGTCACTGGTTTTGAAACCTCTGCTGCCATTTCTGTTGCAGACCCTCAGAGACGTTGTGGAGTTGGGGCATCTGGCTGCAACTTTTTTTAAAAAAGAAGTGCAGGACAGTTGAACACTGGTTTTGGTTTACAGTTTAATAACTGTTAAAGCAACTGTGATAAATTTTTGTCTGGTTAAATGTATGTCTAGAACTAGGTGGAATATAACTTTCTTTCAGTACTTTTCTTTCCCCCAACCCACCTCCTTTCCTGTTCTCTAGGTACCCCAGATAAGGTATTTATTCTCTGAAAGCATCAGAGCAATGGAATATTGTTGTTATGTTCTCATTCACTTGGCTTTAGTTGAATGTGATATGGGAAATATAATCTTTAATGTCTTATCCTACAATTAAGCACATCTAAGGAAAGAAATTGTGCAAATTCCATCTCTTTTATTCCATTTGAAATACTAAAAATATATTTATTTCTTTCATCTGAGTTGTCATAATAAGAATCCAATGCAAGGAAGTATTTTTAATCAGTCAAGTCTTTAATTTTGCAAGCCTTGCAGGGGGGATGTTATATCATACTGAATTGAGAAACAATCAGGTGAAAGAGTATGCTGGTAGTTCAGAAAGATCTATAAAACATGAATATCATTGCTAAATAAGTTATTTAACCTTGTGCTATAAATGCTTAAGATTTTGTTCTTTTCAAGTGTGATGACAAAAGACCAAAAACATTTCTAATGGAAATGTCTAATGCATTACTGTCATAAATGTTCCCTCAATGTGTATATATAGAAAGAGAACAATGGGCTGCAATGTACTGCATATTCTGATAAAATTCACTTAACAGCTGAATAAGCGATCTTAAAAGCACATGTTTCAGGCCTCTACATTACATAATTATTTTGTATTACATATATTATTTTTGACTGCTCTCAAACTTGGCTTTTGTCTTGTTGTTTATATTTCCCATGTGAATGTTTTACATTGGCAGAGGTCTTTAATAAGAGGTTTCTAATTCCCCTCTCCCAAGTATTAATTGTGTAATAGGCATAATTTGACGTGATCAAAAATTGGCAAAATCCCATAAAGCTAAAGGTTTAAATAAGTGGCTAATTTCCTCTGTTCTGAAAGATTGGAGGTAGAATAACTCACTGTTCTCTAGCTCTGCACCAGTGAGGATAAGCGACAAGATAATGACATTTGTTGCTGATGATATTTTTTAAGTTAGTTATGACCCTTTTCCAGGTATAATTAGGATAGGTGTTTAACCAGTATGACAGCACATGAAATTAATTGTTAGTGAAAAAAATGCACCTTAGTTTGAAAGAAATGGTACTGTTCACACATCTGACAATTCAAAAATAACTGTCCAATTACAGAGATTGACCTGAGTTTTCTTTCATGTGAAAAATATGAATGTGCACAAGGAATGGTATAAAAAAAGGCTGCTAAAACTTTACAGTGGAGTGGCCTTACCTGTAAAGCTGTAAAACTAATTCCAAAATTAATTCTCATGTAAAATACAATATGTCTTTTTGCCTTGATTTAACAACCAACCAAACAAAACCGAACAAAAAACCCCATCACTGAAGAGAGCTCCAAACTCTGTCCTGTTAAAAAAATACTTCATATTTCCAGTCTGGTGTTGGGTACCTTCATTCTCTAAGCTCTTGTTACACTGTCTGTTCCATTGAAGAACTCATTAATGAAATTTCATATACTTTGTACACACTTGGTAACTGTTTTGAAGTCACTCCTTTATTTTATCATATTACTGTTGAAACAGATTCATTCCCTTGGGTTTTTGATATAAGAGGTGCTACCTACCATCCTAAATTTTTCTTGTGAGTCTTCTCTAAACCCTTTCAGTTTATCAGGCTTCTCTAACTGGGGGTGTTCTGCTTGAAAATGATATTCACATCTTATTTGCCCTTGTGCCAGATACAAAAGATAGTTTCCTTACTCCTCAATATTCTTATAAATATACAACCAGTCATCTTATTATCCCTTCAGTGTTGTTTTGTGTAACTGAGGAACAGCTGATTACCCATCATGGCCCTCAGGTCTTCTCAGAGATTGGGAAGGTTTCCACACAGCACCATGTTCAATCATGTCCTGTCCTTCTACAAGAATGAGTTTACATTTAACAATATTATAAAATAAATAGTTTGCTTCTCAAAAGGGATATTATGGAACAGGAAAGACTTCACACAACAGTGGTGACAAATGGTATGAGATGTGGAAAAGCTCATGAATGGAGCAAAAAGATTATGATAGCTTTATGTTAGAATGGGCACAAATAAGAAAATAAGATGAAAAGTATTCATTTGTCTAGAAAAGATAGATACAGAGGTCCGTCTTTATAACAGCAGTGAGAAAAAGGAGTTCAGTTAAACGGGCACACTTGCAACTGGTAAGTAAATTAATGTTTTCATTTGCAGGGTAACTAGATTAGGCAGTTTGGTATGGAATGTCATTGGTATCAGGAAATAGACAAAAATAAAAAACCTTAGAGTGTTGGTAAGATTATATGAATCATAAGAAAATCAGCCATTGACACAAGAGTGTCTGGAAATGGTGAAGAAACTTGTTTCAGAGTCTGAACTAAATTCAAATTAACACGAAATCTTAAGTTCTGCCTAGTCTATTCTGAACCATAACCTTAATGTTGCTTGACAGTGTGGGGAATTGTATGAACGGAGAGTGAGGATCCCAGTGTAGTTTTGAGCCATTAATATTAGGCCAATCTAACCTTGTAATGGAATATCAGTATTAGTATTCCTATGTTTAAGACTGAGGTAATTTTAGGTAAAGAATATATTGGGTCTTGTGGAATGGGAGAAATGCATCATGAAAGCTTTGGAGACTCTGAGCCGTGTCAGCTCACAAAAAAAGTGGGTTTTGCCAGTCTCAAAGCAGGTAACACAGCCCATTTTGTTTTCAGGAAATATTCAAAGAAGGGTTTACAAGGACTCTTTTTGGGGGTAAAATTAGAAATGTGTTTAAGTAACAAGACATAAAGTTAATGGTTAGGTAATTCGTGGCTCTATGCATAGAGGAGGAATACCTCCAAATATGACAACAAAATTTATAGAACAAATGAACAAACAAATGATGTAATAGAAATTTTTGTCATGTCCTGAATCGGTCCTATTTATCTATAGTATTTAACATGAATTCTACTTGCAGTGGTGTTGTACCTGTTCGGCAGTTTCATAAAGGCACTATGTTTTTTATATAACATTTTGTCCCTTTAGAAATTATCATGACGCATGTCAGGAGCTTTCACACTGAAAAAAATATGTCACATTAGCTTCCAAGTTTCTGATTGTCTAAATAACACAGTAACTCAACATACAGCTGTCTGGCATTTTGACAGTACAATAACCCATAATTCTTTCTGCCACTCAACACTTCAAGGTTAGCATTTTGTAGTTTGCTCTCAAGGAGTATTCATTTAAATTTTCACGAGGCAAAGAGTTGAATGCTGTCTTATACCGCTCTTTTGATTTATTTTTTATTTACTTTTCTACTGTATTCCATTTTTTTAAACATATATATATATGTATTTTATTTTTAACCTGCAACTTTCCAGGAGGTTGGATGTTCATCTACGTCTCTGTTTTTCAGAATATGGGAGGCAGTGAGTATTTATAGCAGAACATTTTATAGCAGGAGTTTATCATACAATATTGGAAGCATCACCTCCATTAGTATATTGTAGGGGACAACAGACTTGCTTAGCTATTGAAAAATTTCTTCACAGGAAAATGTGGAGGGAATTGGTGGCCTTTGGAAAGAGTTGCTTTCAATTCCAAGCTTAAATCTTGAGATTTTGAGGCAAATGTAAATTTTGAAACTCATAATGAGATATTTGAGCAAAGTCTTGTTTGTGAACTTAAAGTAGTTTAATCTTGTAGGAACTGACTTGTAAATCAAATGCATAATGTTAGGCAAATCCATCCAAAAGTTGTTAGAATTGTCCCATTAAGACAGGACCCCCACCTCTCTGTACAGATTCATGGTACAGTGAAGGCGTTCAGGCATAAGGCCAAGCAATATGTTCTTTATGGAAAGAGCAACATATTAAAATTTCACCTAAACTTGTCACGACCTCAGAAACAGCAATACTGTTGACACTAATTTTCTGGCTATTTTGAACGTAGGCTTGCAAGCCACACCAGGTATATTCATAGTTGCAATGATTACTATATTGAAAAATGTTTAGATTTTGTTATTAGAAAATAAATAGGTTCGGTATGTCGCAAGTGAATGAGATAAAATACAAAAATACCATGATTTAGAATATAGGAAAAACATTTTTGTTATTTAAAAAAACACACCCCATTATTCTCTGGCTATTAAGAATTAATTAGAGCTTTTAGATAATCAAAACCCTCATGTATTACTAGTGTGTGTGTGTGTGCATGTGCAGAGTACAAATGTGTCTTAGAAATGCCCAAAAATACATGAAGTGGATTTTTTTCTTTAGTGCGATTCCTTTTCATATGGTTCTGAGCAGAATAGAATTCAATCTTTTAAGTCTTGGGAACACAGGGAAGTTTTTGAGCTCTTTAAAAGAGCAGTTTGACCTGTTTTGACCAAAAGGATTGTCAGCGGCATATCTGAATAAACTGGGGTGAAATTAAGAACTGTTTAAAATTCACTGTTGAGAAACAAAACAGCCTCTATATTATTGCCAAGTTCCCTCTGAACACACTTAAACTTTTACATGATCACTCCTTTCTTCTCTTGTGCTATTTTTTCCTTTCAATTCTTCAGCTGAGCTAGGAAAGAGAGGGCATACACTTAAAAGATTAAAGTGGTTAACTTAATAAAAAAAAACAAACCACAAACAAACCCTTAACTAGTAGTAAAAATAACAGAAACTGAATGCTCTTTCAAAATGTGCCTGAATACCCAGGTAAACACACAGTGGTTGTTGTAAGGTAAAGGCATCTGGGGGTTTCTTACCAAAATCTTGCTGAAGTGCGGTGTTATCACTTCTCAAGGCATAAAAATACATCTGTGGCTGGTGCCTTCTTCAAAGTGTAAGCCCCAGAGGACAGTATGAAACATAGCTTAATAGAGCTTTATTGTGCTCCCCTTCCTTGTCCACCTTTGCTTTGTCTTTATCTCTTGCTGTCTCTCACTTGCTGAGTTCTTTTACTGTCGCTCTCATAAGTTTTGATTGCTCTTTCTATTGTTACTCTTTTGGATAAGCTTTCTCATCCTCTTCATCTTTTTATCTTCTGGGGAATAGCCTTTCTGCTTCAGGGTTTTCTGTTCTTTGAGCAAGATTTGTACAGGATGGAGAAGGTGCTGGACCTAAGGTTATGTAGGTGACTGCAACATGCATGCATCTACCTGTAATTGCATGACGTGATAAGCTGGATATTGATGTGTTTGTCAAGGGGGAGCAGAAATATATTGCATTGCAGCTAAAGAGTGTACTTCTCAGGGCTTTGTTGATCACAGGGCCACAGTAGAATGCACACAGATCCTGACTTGAGAGAGAGCCCTGTTGTGGCAGATCCAGCTGGTCAATGGGTGAAGCCACTGAGCCATGTCTGACTTCTGAGATACGTGGAGTGAGAGAGGGGCCATAGCTGTTTGTTGAAATCCATAGGGTATAGGTGGGAGGGTGGCACAAGAGGTATCATGAGTCTTGTTAGAGACCTCCTGCTTTTTGGATTTCTTACAAGATTTTTCTCTCCTGTATCTGGAAGATGCCAAGTGTTTTTTTCAGGTTTTGGTGTTTTACATAACCTATTCCTCTGAATTTTGAGGCTCATAAACCCCTTTGCCTGCGCTATGACCTCTTTAAAATTTTGCATAGAATAAAATGAATTTGTTCACTAATACAGTATTGAGATTGAAGGAAAGAGCAGGTGCACATTTTGTCTTCTGCTGGGACTGTAGTTTGCAAATCTAAAGGAATGCTTTTGTTTAAAATTTTTGTTCAGAAGAATAATAGCATGTTCCAAAGGGTACAGCTGATGCATTTATTCAGCTCACCTGGCAAAATCTCCTATCCCATCAATATGTCATCACCATTTTGATTTCCAATACCTTTCAGATCTTTAAAAAAACCTTTGCCTACTATTCTCATGCTAAGTCTATATATATTAGTTAAGTCTGTGAACCTGTCACATCATGTCTTGGAAAACTGATTATGAAAGCTGCGACTTAATGTTGTGTGATGCACTTGGCTACCAAACATAGGCTTTAAGAAACAGAAAACTAAAATTAAATAGAAAACATTTGATATTGTGGATTTAAAACCATATATAATTACATGTTTCTTGGACGCCTTTTGAATGATTAAAAATAAAAATAAGATTAGAACAAAGCAAGCCTTTAAGCGTGTGCCTGCAGTTTCTCTTCTCCAAGTAATTGAATACAGGATTTCTTCTCTAACCCTGTACCAGCAAGAATATGCGCTGCTTAGGTATTCATTTCAGTGGCGTTGACAATACTGACAATATAATTGACCTAAAAAGTTCTGGATTTCCTGTTAATGCACTTTAGAAATGTACATCAACTACAAAAAAATCATTTCTATCTACATTTCACTTGATTTCCATTTTCAAGAAAGGAGGTTTCATCATTATTATTCTATTTGAATAGCACTGATATCTTGAGAGATGGAAGGAGACTTCTATTGTATGCAGGAGTACTTTATTTCGATATTTTCTTTGTCTGATTATACATGATAAACACACATTAGTGACATTCCGTGCATGTTTTGAAGATAAATGGGATATCTCTTTAAACCATTCCTGACACTTCCTAACCTGTGGGCTTAATGGCATATTCTTTCTTTGATTCAATAATTTGTCTGTCAAAAAAGCTGTGCTGACATTCTCGTTGTTGTGAGACTGAAATGGAAAGAAATCTCTTATCTTTAAGATAATTTTTGAAAAATCGAGGCGAACATTTTAGGATAAAAATGTTTTAAAAATGATTTCAGTTGGAAAAAAAGATGTAAGTGTTGACATTATACCAACTGCTAGATGGCAAGTGATAAAAGGAAGAATGTTATCTAAAACTGTAAGTCCCCTTGAATTAATTAGGGAATGTGTGAAATCTTCGAAATGAAGACAGTTTCTACTACTATGCCTTGCATAAGTATTAGTTCTGTCAAATAACTAGTAACTTTTAAAAGAATGGACTTTAGATGTAGCTAAAAGAGTCTGGTTTGCCAAATCTATGTCTCTTATCTGTGTAAGGCAAATATTAATGTATGAATGCAACCATGAACAGGTACTCGTGTATGCATATCTCAGTGTATGTATTGATACCTATGTGAATATACTGGTATGCTGTCTATCTGAAATAATCTACTTGGGACTATTTTGTTTACAGAACTGATGTAAAGAGGATTAGGACAGACAGACTATGCAGAACCCTTTCATTTTTCTTAGCACAGTCCTTTTTAAGGTGCTGCTGTAACGTGAAAAATAAAGAGCATAAACTCGGCATGAAACAAAAATAGTCTCTCCTCAACCCCCAACTCTCCAGGACTAATCTGATCAAGTAATGCAGAACAATATCAGAGGCCAAGGGTTCAAACAGTGTCATACGATTGTGGAAGCTGCTTTCATGCTTTGAAAGTTTTCGCTTGATCCTTGAGGGCCAGCTCTGAGTTCTGTTTGCTGGACACGTCAGTTTTACTTACCCTTTTTTAGGGGGGTGACAGATGTAGCAATTCTAATAGTTTTAAACTTAAAAGATTATGTTTTCATGAGACACATTTGAGGCAATAGGCTCTGCAAGAGAACTAACTAATTCTGAGCATTTGAATACACACTCAGTTCTTCCTTTCTTCACTCTTTACCCCAAGTTCCATTTTTGTCAATGAGCACTCTTCAGTGATTTTTCCAGAGCTGAGGATTCCTCAAAGGTCCTGTCAAGTGTGCCTCTGGCTGGATGGCTGACTAACAGGGATTGATCTTGGGCAGGGTGTCTGCCTTAATTTGTCTTTCCTGATGATTAGCCTTGTCCCGTTTACGTTATAGTTGTGAAAGGCTGAGCTGGTGACTGCAGCCCGTAAGCTGCAACTTGAGGCTGAAGCTCCGTGGTTCAACAATGCTAGGAAGGGCTGGAGAGCTACTATGTGTTTTGAGATGCTTGTCACCATGGTAAAGTTCAGAGAACTCAGGTGGTTTAAATATATCAGCCAACCAGCAGAGCTGCTGGCACGATATGTGGAATTGATAGGGAAGGAGCAAAAGTGATGCAGACCTGTTGGGAATTACAAGAGTGAATAACAGAATTACCTGAAGTCTCTCTTTCAAAGATTTATAACAAGCAGAGTAGTCAGTCTCTTACCTAACTATGCTCAAAGGCAAGGAACGAATGTAGTTTTAGCAACAGACATAAGCAAGGTGAAAACCTCTCCCTCAATTAATTCTTACCTTCCAAAATACCACCACAACCAAACCCAGAAAGCACAAGCCTGAAAAAGGTGCAAGGGCTGTGTTGTTCTAAAGGAAACCAGGGAGTTAGAGATCAGGACACTGAATTGAATTTTGTTTATGCAGTCAGAGTTTGAAACGTGTCTACCTGGTAGCTACCGCCATTGTAAAATTCTAGTTATGGTGCTTTCTAGATCACCTCTGACACCCGTTGTGGGAAGGCCCTTTGGTCAGTGTCAATGGAAAGGGATTCTTTCTTCCTACGCTCACATGGTTGAACCAACAGTTCTTGAGATGTTCTAGGGGTTAGCTAGTTTGGGGTCTAATCAAGTAATTTACAGTATAGCTGTATTTAGATATTATGAAACACGTATTGCCAGCTCGATAGTCTATTAAAGTTTATGAAAATGTCTCTTGACTTTCTAGAAGCATTGTTCCTGAGTGTAAAGTTACCAGGTGTGCTAACAAGCTCTCAATTACTCCTTTTGTTGTACTATGTGATATATTTAAAATAGGAGACCATTTTCGGGAAAGAGGTTTGCAGATCTCTTACTTTTAAAAGGAAAAGATGGGTTTTTCCTAGTAGCAGCACAGAATCTTAAACCTGTGGTCATATTATGAGATTTCATTAGCTGATTCTGAAATTATTCAGAGACATTTGGGAAGGCACAGTGTCATATTTTTACATACGCTGTGACTTCTCCTTCACAGTTCTTTTTCATCCAGGTGGAATGAAGTCTAAGGTCTGAGTATCTTGGTAAAGAGTGTTACAGATGTGATACCTGGGAAAAAGGTGGTAGCTTTGTTGACAGTGGTGAAACTTGTGCAGAAGCTGAAAAATCTAATTCAGCATGCTATCAGCATCAATAAGTAAACGTTTACATTTCCGAGGTCTGACATCAGAAATGTTAATCCTTAAACCTAGACCTCACAGTTGAGCAGCGAAATTTGTTGGTAGATTGATATTTGGTTCAGAATTTCTTTAATAATAGTAACTGAGGTTAGGATGACTAACTGTTATTGTAAGCTTATCTATTTTTAATCTTTTTCAGTCTGAACTTGAACTGGTGTCTAGTTACCGTCAATATGAAATAGTAGCAGTTTGTAGATTAATGTCCGCTGGAATGAGACAAAAGCTGTTGATCTGATTGCATATTAAACCTTAAGCTATTATTGCAGCAGTGTTAACAGATTCTATTGATGTGAAACGGCCTGCGTAGGGTTGACTGATCTGTCTTTGCACTAACCAACTGATGAAGTATTCAAATAAAATGATCACTCATAGATCCCTCAAAGAAGGAGTAGGGGAAAGAAAAGGGGAGGGGAAGCTCCACACAATAAACAAAGCAAAAGCACTCAATCCTTTTCAAAGACTTATAAATATTTAATAATCATCTGTCTACGGCCAATCTAGAAAAAGAAATCTTTAAATAGACTGTTCTAAAGGCCAAAACCTGAATTTTAATTGAGATGGTTAAAAGTATACATTAGTTAGTCTGGCTTTTCCTTGGATGTAAAGGCAATATTTTCCTAAGGAGGGGTGTGAATCTTTCAAAACGTAGATATGATAATGGCAGGCAGATTGGGATTTTTGATGTGGCAAAATAATGCTGCACGAGACAGTATTTTTTGGTACTGGAAACGTACTTTTAACCTGGCCACTTTTATTTTTGACTGAAGGTAAATCTCAGCTGCTCTCATGATGTACAAAAAATTCTATGTCTATATATATAGATATAAAGTGTGAAATAGCGCGATATTTAATAACATTAATAAGTTTTAAAGAACTTCCTTTTCTCCCCATCCTTTCTCCTAGGTCATATCACTGAAGGCACCTGATTCAAGTGTCCCCTTGGATGAACTTCTCGTATCTCACAGTAGCCAATTTCGACAGTCTAAGTGCTCAAATTGAGCCATTTTGTTCTCTGTAAAATAAACCCAGGCCCATTATGCGTGATTTTTCATTCACACACCCCTCCCCTTCTCTTCATTTTCTCCCTCCTCTCCTTACTACAGCTCTGTGAATGTAGAGTGGCAACATTGTGAGGACCAGTGTTTTCACTCCAGGCATGTCAACTTCAATCTGCTGCGATTTGGTGTGAAATCTGTGCCATGGTGTGGGGCAGAAAGGTCAACCCCCCCATAATTGATGTTGCTTATTCATCTGCTTCCCGTGTATTTTTCTCTCCACACACTGGCCTTTGTTTGGATAAATTGTTTGAAGATTTACTGTAGTTCTTAAAGCCTGAGAAGCGGCTCCTGCTGTACAACTTCAATGTCCCCGCTAGGCAGGAGGCTCAGCTAGGATGACACATAATGGCATTTAGACAGAAAGATCTTTTTCTCCCAAGACAAAACGTAGAGGACATCTTCTGGCATAACAATTAGGGCAATTTTCAGACTAATTTACTATGGAATCGCTTTGTACAGTCCCCTTGTACACTGATATTTAGTATGTTAATTGCTATTAAAACCTGAAATATTATTTTAAAGAATTAATAGGCTTCAGCAAGTCAGTGTATATCTGGAGAGGGTGAGAAGGCAGAAATGGAGAAGAAAAAGAAACTTTTAATGAATGTGATGATTTAAATTCCACATAGGTACTTTCCAGATTATTAAGAAAAACCCTCAATGATCATAAAGAATCTGAATGTAGTAATTTTTTGTATTTTGGGTCATCAACCTTTGTTCTGCTTATGGTAGCAAATGGCATCATTTGAGGAAGAAAAAATAAAAGTGCTGTTTAGATACTTGGAGAGGCTTAATGAAGATTTGAAAATAAGCTTTAGTAAATGTAATAATATTAAAATTCATTGCATTTTCAGATTTCCAATTGAGTGCACGCGTAAATATTTAAGCCCTGTGGTAATAAATACAAGGACATAAACTTACAAACTTTAAAGAATGCCTGTGTCCTTGTGGCTGTACTCCTGAAAAGGTTGCATAATTTACTGAAAGAAATCCTTAAAAATAGGAGAGACGCTGGCTTCTTTAGTAAAGAAAAGAAGGAAAAGGCTTTATCGCCTAGTAATCCTGCCTGTAGATTGAATAAAATAGTTTGAAATCATTGTTTTGATTCCCATTGACTGAAGGCTAGAGTAGCTTTATTGGTTAAGCTGTTAAATCTGTTGTGGTTTAAACACTTTTTTTTTCCCTGATGCACCCTTGCTTCAATTGACCTTGAAACACATTATCTCATCCTTTTTTATTTTTTGCAAGAAAATGTCTATTGCATCAGATCATTTGAAGCTGTCTTAAAACACTGAATAAATATGCTTTACTACTATTCTTCCAATCTTTTCAAGGATAATATGAAGTTATAATCCATGAGTGTTTCTTTTGCAACCTACTAGACAGTTCCAGCTCCTCTTGGTGATTCACTAAGGAGACTCTACCTGCAAATAGTAAGCACAGCCCAAGATGTGTGTGGCACTGTGAATATTACTTTGGTTTAGTTATGGAATACAAATAGACTGCATCTGGAAAAACAACCAACACTTTCTTACCTGAGGCGGCCAATACAGGGCAATACTAAGATGTTAGAATTCTGAAAAATCATTATCTTGATCGAGAATGATAGATTAAAGAAAATCCTTTTAGAATTGAAAGTAATTGACAGAAAAATTCAAATAACCAAACTGTTATAGAATGGGCATTACTTAGAATCTAGAGCAAGTTTATGGTAGTGCATCAACCTAAATGCAATCATACTGGTTTCATCCTGAGTATAATTCTATTCATGAATTGAAAATCTTACTAGCTGCTTTTTCAAGCTAAATATAGTTACCGCAAAATTTTTGTATTAATATCTTCCTTTTCCAATACCTTCTTGTTATATGTCTGTCATAATGACTTTACCTGAAAAGAGTATGCAAAGATTCTTACTATATAATTTGTACATATCTTAGCACCAGCTGTGGCATTTATTTTATGGCTTTGGCATTTCTATATATTCTTATTAGTCAGGTTTCGTTTATTCTTTAAATTAAAAATGCCTTTCATTAACAGAAATCTAAAAATACCCACGTTCTCTGTCATTTTTAAGATCACCAGTATGCACCAATAATTGAAATTTCACTTCCTTTTAATTCCTTTTAAATAATACACGTGCATTCTTGGATATATGAAAAATTGCATTTTGAACAACAATAAATCTGAGATACAAACATCGGTAGGAAAATAATGAAACATTTCACACAGCTCCAGCTGGTTTATCAGGCAATCTGACCATTAAAATAATGGTGTGAATAATCTATAGCATTGAAAAAATACCAACATATACTTAATTTACATATGTTCCATTTTGAAATGTGGGGAGGGGGAATCATATCATATCTTAGATATCTGCAAACAAAAATGAAATGAAATGCCTAGCAGAAATTACGCTTCCTTGCCACTTCAATCCACGCTGTTCTCATCCCTTTTAATAGTCAAAAAAGTTTTAATTTATTCACGTTGTTCTTCCTGCCAAACTTGGAATATAACCTTGCAGCATAAGGCTAATTTCCTCTCCTTTCTTCATTTATAAGTGGTTGGAAAGCCTAAAAATACAGTGTCTCTTTGCAGGGTAGTATGCCTTTCCTGTCAGGTGAAGAAGCAGTATTTGAATTTGTTTACAATTATTTTTAGTGAAATGGCAGCTATAATGCTGGGACAACTGCTTCTTGCATGCTTTTGGAGGTGCACTATAGTGAATCTAAGCAATCTGATGGCCTGGATGGATGTTTTGCCAGGGCTCTGTTTGCTTAATTCTTTCAAGTGTTTTGGAGCAGGCTGGATTAACAGGAGAATTAGAAATACAAAGCGTGTTAAAATCTGGGTAACTGGGCTTTCTCGTGAGCAGCCTTGCTAAAAGACTGTACCGCTCTCAGGACTAAAAATGGCATATGTCATGTTGGCTTCTATGCTTTGCTATTATATATTTGTACCCGCCTTTTCTTTTTGCAAATAATGAGTATGAGGAACATGTCGAGCGCCTTTTCCCAGGTAGTTTAGACCTAATATTTACAGAAAAGAAAGATTCTATACTTCTGTGACATGGGAAATTGGGTTTTGGAGGAAGGTTTGTTAGTGATAGGAGGAATAGACTAAACAGCTTGTTATTTATTTATTTATTTAAACTAGTTTTGTCCATTGTATATAAATATATAGGACTACAAATTTGCCCTGTAGTCAGAACGCATGGTAAATATGGAAACTGGCTACGTTCCTAAATTGTGAATTTTTAAGACTTTTTATGTAATATACTTTATAGCATAATTTTTTATGTCTGTGTAATACTAGTCCATACAGTGTTTATTGCTGTAGCCTTTGTCATTCCTATGCATTTTATAAGTGCTAGATCAGTTCACATTGGGATGGGTTGTTACCTCACGTGTGTCTGTGCCCAACTTGTATTGCTGGTAGCAAGGCAGAGATATCACACTTGCTTTGGGAGTGGGATTAGTCACATTTCTTTAAATGAAGTGTGAATTCAGCACTGGTGAAAAGTGCCTGACTGACAACTCTTGAAGATGAGCTCCTGGATCTCTGTGGACTAGGGAACAGAATTGCTTTGCTTTACTGGTTTACCACTGCCCTGACCTTGGACACATCACTGCTAATAATTGGGCAAGTTTAGTCTCCAAGTTGATTTTGAACCTGTTTTCTGCTTTGAATCTGATGGCAAACTGCCAGATGAGTTTGCTTGAAATGAACCTCCTCACTGGCAGCTGGAACAAGAGTACAAAAAAATATGTTTGCTTTGTCCATCAAATAGTGTTCACTAGTAATTTAGGGCAGTTTAGCTTGCTCCAGGTTTCCTGCTTCCTGTCCTCGCTTCCAGCTCAACTTGAACTGAATCATATCCCCAAACTGCTTAACCGTGGGGTTGCATGAGAGTCAGTGTGTAGCTGAAGGGAGGAGAAGGTGAGGTGAAAATGCAGAAGCAGAGAATAGGAATATAAGAATGTGGCAGCCTAGATTCAGATTGGCTTTAATTATTATGACACTGTAACATTGCAAATAAGTTGTCTGAGCTTGGTTTAAACTAATAATTTGGGGTGAAAATTTCTAGCATTGAAGTCCTATTATGGCCAAAGGCACCCAGCTCAGCTGTGTCATTCTAAAATGAGTTAAAATAACATATATCCAAACAAAGACTTAGAGATTCCTACAGAAAAATTTATTTCTTCCAGCCTTTTCAATTTATATTGAAGCTCATACCACACTGAATTATGAAAAAGGCCCTTGAATTATTTTGTATGTGTGACGTGGTTATATTGACCATATTGCATTAATCTTGCCTGTTGTAGTCCCACTATGTTTTCAAAAGGTTGTGTCCACCTGTGTCTGCTTGTTGGCTGGTTTTTTCCCTTTTAAAAATCTCACCCTGAATGAGTTTTGTAAATATTCAGTCTTGACTTCAGCTTGCATTGCGGTGTCATCAATTATGACAGACTGCTGCCTCTTCTCTCCACTCTTCATCTTTTCCCTGTCAAAATGCACCCTTTGGCAGAATATTTTTCAAGGGCTAAATGTGAGTCTGAGGGAGTCACTGTCAAGGTATTTTTCATAATTTCAAAAATATTTTTCTCTTCCTCTTGTTTATAATTACCTCTTGGAAACTTCAAATTGAAATGTTTCTTTACTGGTTTTTCATCACGTGCACAGTGTACTGAGATGGCAGGGCAGATTTGAAGGTTATTAATGTACTTTTTACCCTTTGGGGTTGGGTGAGAAGGGAAAAGACTTATGGCATAGTACATATAATGTATTCCCCCCTCACACCCCCACCTCAAGAAATACTGAAGATTTTATACGAGTAACAAAAACTGATCTGATATCCCTTTCATGGGAGGGCCTTTCCTCTCTTCCTCCTAAATGTTAAAAGTCCAGCTGCTAGTGGGACTTGCGTCCTGTAGTAGATGAATAATGAAACCCAAAGGCTGCAGAAACTGTTTGCAGTCTGGAAAGGGCCACACCTGAATACCTAGGGAGGACAGGGACTTTTTTTGTCCCCTTTCTCTGCTGTTCTGATATCTGGGGATTGGTTTAGATCCCAAGGTACCTAAAAATCTTCTAAGGTAGCCAAGCAAGTTTTGCTCACCAAGAAGCCTATCAGATATTTTCATTTTATTTTTGATCTCCTTAGTAAATATTGAGATAGCTTCATTTGCACAGTCTCTGAAGCATTAAACACGACACTCATTTTCCTTCTTTTGCTATAATATGTATGTTAACTTTGCCTACTGTGCTGCCAGCATGTCATTTTATCATAAGCTTCATGATTATGGATTTTCTTTTCCCTAAAGTTTCATCTCTAATTTTTTGTTCATGAGACAATTTTGACTGTTAATTTAAAAGAAGGTATTTCTGATGAACATGAAAGCAGTTTGTACATGCAAAACCAAGAATAAACAAGAAAAGCTCAAATGAAATAAGTGACATAATAATTTGGGAGTTTACAATTTTGAAACCTGCCTATTTATTTTTGCACATTGAGGTGATACTTCAGCTTTGTCCATGAAAGTGGCTCTGTTAAAGTGAAAGATATTTGCTGTAGATATTACATCTCAGGCACTCCCTTTCCTTATAACCCTCTTCTCTGCAGCTCCCTTTTCCCTGAAGTAGGTTTGGGCTTTTTGTTTGTGTGTTTGATTTTCAATAAAATCTCTTTGCTCATAGAGTTCTGATTTCACAAGGTGAAAGATCCAAAGACTCTCTAGAAGGGTGTGTTGTTAATGTTGATTTTCCCTTATGGTCACAGGCTATTTTAGTAATTGGTGAGAATATGGCAGGTCGCTTCTATCAGATTACATTAATATCACCTTCTCTTTAATGATGTAAAATATTGATCTGGAATGTGGAAAGATACATATATATGCACATATGTATTCACTACTTTTTCATTAAATTCTATTTTCCTTCATGTTGTGGTCCAAATTCCAATTTCTTATAAATTTCAGAATTTGTAAATCTGAATTAAATTGGAATCTAAGAATTTAACATTTGGTAAACATGGAACCCTGTACCCAAGATACGTTATATTGTGTGTAGAAATAGTTGTGTTGTTTCTAAAGGCTACTCGGGTGGAAGAGGCAGGGTAAATATGTTTTTGCATGGCCTACACAGCTGCCCAGGTTTGACTCAGGGTTCCACATGATCTGTTTCACTTGTGTGCGTTTAAGAGCTGTGATACAATATTCTCTTAACTCATGTTGGTATTGCAGGGATTGCCTGCCATTTTAAGGCAATGGTGACCATGTACCAAGAAGGTGAGCAGACTAGAACTGTTATATTAGGTGATTCACAGACTGTTGTTTCGGTTTTGCTTTCTTCATTTAGCATCTTGAATCTATAGCAAAGTATTTGACAGACTTGTATTTGTGAAAAACTTTTTTTTCAGCATTTTCATGGCTGAAAGGTTAATCCAATGTCCTGCGTCTAGGAGTGTTGGTTATTGTGTGTGCATAGAGGAGGAGTATGGCCTGCTGGTTAAAACAGGGAACTACTAGGATACTGAAATGTGCAATTCCTGGCCCTGCCATATAATTTCCATATGACCTTGGGCAAGATAAGTCAGATAAAACTTACTTCACAGGAGCTTAATAGAGGTGAATTGATGAGATTGTAGTGCTTTTAGATCCTCTTGAGGAAAGTTACACAAAAAGAAATTACTACCATAGTAGAACAGTTGTGAAAGTAAAGTAGAAGAGCTGGCATGATCAGGAGACAATTTATTGACTTTCCTTTCCGGCTATTTAAAAACTTATCTAACTTAGTTCAGGTTGGAAAAGTTGATGCACTGTCGGTTTGTTTCTGTCCTTGATACACACGTGCAGCTCCCATTAGTGCCAGCAGGAGCCCTGTGCTTGCATCGCGAGAGGAGAATAGACCCCCGTGCGTGTAATGATAAGTTAGATAGTCTCTTGTGGCTCTGTGTATGATTTCTGATCTACTGTGCCAGAGATACTACAGCATGAGGGAGAGCTGCTGTCATTTTCAATAGGAAGTGAGGACTTTAAGAGCTTGAGAACTGTCCTCTTTTTTGAATAGCACTTTTGCTGCATGAAGTGTAATTTATTTTTATCACAGCAGGCATAAAGCTCCCAGGTTTTCATAAAGAAAAATGATCCATATAGTGCCCATGTCAATTGAACGATCATTTGAAAACCTGTAAATTCAAAACACAGCCCTTTCTCAATGCAAAGTATTGTTTTCTTTTTGCTGCAGCTTTTAATTTTTTTAATCTTGGACTTTCATTAGTACTTCAAACATACTATAAAACAGTGTTTTCATCTCAGTAATTATTTTTCCAGCCATCAGTTTGCCTGTAGCAGGACACATTACTTAATTATAGTAACAAAAACTTCTTCAGACAGGACTTTCTGTGCTTTCAAAATCTTTCAAGGCAGTACTTCCTAAACTTTTTTTTTTTTGAAGTAGCAAATGTGAATCAATCATTAAAATTTGGCAAGAAAGGGGAAAGGAGAGGAAAGGGTGGGAGAAGGGGGGAAGAGAAAGAAATTGTTGTGTCTTGCCTGATACACAAACACACAAAAAGTAAAGAAAACAAAGCAAGACCTATTATTAGTCCTACAACTTGTCAGTTTGATTAGTGAATGGTTGCCTCTCCCTCTTCTGAGAAAACACTACATCTTTAAATGATGTCCATTCTTAAATGTAGAAACCCCGCATTGTGTCTGTTAGTGCATAATTGGACTGTCTTTTAATACAAGCAGAGGCACTTGTTTCTGAATATAAACCCTGCACCTCAACAGGTCAGGGAGATAGTAAAAACCTGTTGTTTGGCTTTGTCTTGGGGAATAATGGAGTCACTAATCTACTTGATCTCTGCAAGTCAGATAAAGAAGAAAGTGAACGATGCATACATTTCAAAGATGGAAGGCACTTGTAAAAGCAATTTCTTTGGAGGGAAAAAGTAGAGCAAAGGCTGTTGGAAACCTTTTAATTAGTACTAATTACCTCAGCAGAAAACGTTGGAGGCTTGAAAGGATTTGTGTCAGCAAGTGAAAGATCAAAGATTGCGGCGCTCGCATTTTAATCTGTTGGCTATAAAAACGAATAAGGGGGTGGTAATGGGGCCCATGAGAATGACAACCCAGGTGGTGGAGGCCTTAATCCCTTCTTTACTGCTAGCGCCTGAGGCCTAGTTCCAATTACATAATAAGATGATTTAATTTTTGCTTTAATTTTAACAAAAATTAAGTTTATTTTAGCCTTCAGTAAGGAGGAGACAAGGTTTCCAGACAAAATCCTGTCAATTTATTTCTTTTAATGTTTTAAGTCCAAGCCTTTCTTTAGCCATTTTTTTCCTAAGTGGCTGAAGTCGCTCTACAGAAGGCCGTGAGGCAGCAAAGGTGCTTTGATGTGGTCTCTGGGAATGAGGAGGGGCCGGCAGCAGGCGACTGGTGGCCACTGTGGTGACGTTTGGAAATCCGGTAGTGCCACGAGTGGGCCTTCTTTCTTTTATTTGTTTATTTGTTTGGTTTGTTATTGTGGGTTTTCTTTAAAACAAACTGTCTAATTGCGTCAGCAAGGAATTGTTCATAGGCATGTTTGCTGTGATACTTCACTTCTTTCAAAACGCTCCCGAGGGTTCACACGATCGTGTGTGAGGTAAATTACATCTTTATTTTTGTGCCTTGAGCAGATTACATACTCCTCAGAAATCTAATTGTCATCAAATTCCTCTACGAACAAAAAGAGTGAGCACATGGCTAAGGCTGCAGATAGGCTGGTATCTGCAATGTAGACTTCAAATGGATAAATTTGTGCCCAGGAATCTCCAGTGGTTCCACACCACCAGGCCCAGCCCTTGCGTTGAGGGGGGAGGTAGAGGCGTCTCGAGGTGGTATTGGGTTTACAGCTCAACTCATGCAGTTGAGTGTTATCTATACTCAGTGAAGTGGCAGAGTCTGAGTTTTTTATTAATTAGACTTGTGCAAAAGGTTATATTATTTACGCTCTGAGGATTCAAGCATAGTAAATTGCAGCTACTCATGTTTTTATTTTTACAGGTAATTGGACTAAAAATCTGGGAGCCGTGACAACACAAATAATCATGCTTCTGTTTTTGGGTTAGACCTTTAAATTTCTTATTCAGTGTTTATTCAGCAACTAAAAATTGAAATAAATTTTGAAATACATACTTTATTCAGTTTATATTACATTTTTATATTCAAAATATATTAAGTGTGTATATGACTTAGATAATTGTTTGACAGTGTACATAATAGCACATCCTCAGCTTCTGGTCTGGCCTAGTGCTTGTAATCTCAGATTTCTCAGTTTTCAATCTCAGATTCTTATGATGTTTGTATTCTGATGTGATAGAAAATAGTGTTGATTTTTAAGTAATATTGTTTTGAGTTAAGTCTTTTCGTCCCTCAGTAGGCTTTGTATGTCTTGGCATGACAGTAAAACATGAAAATAAAACCCAGATATCAAAGGTCAGTGTTATCTTCCTGTTTCTTGCTTTTTCCTAATCTGTGAAATATCTGCTGTTTTGAAACATGCTGTGGAGAAGCTTGTTGTGAATGTCTTTCTTGGGCCTGGAAAAACAACTGAACTGAGACCCGAGTCTCTTTCCAGGGCAGTGTAGGGGAGTAGCATTAACTTGTTTTTTTATGGTGGCTCTTTCCTGTCAGAGTGCTTGACTGTGGGCCACGGTGGGTGACTGTCCCTGTGAAGCTTCTCAGAAGGATCCAAGGGTGTGACAGGGTTATCTGCTAGTCCAGAAGATGTTAGGGTGGTCCCTTTACTCTAATGTGATCCTAGGACATTTTGTATTGCTGGCTGGTGTGAAGAACCCTTGAATATGTATGGGGACAGTGACCGACTAAGAGTGTATTTGTACGATCTGTTTTGATCTGTTTTGGTGATTGTTCATCATCATCACCTGTGATTCTGTGATCATCACCTCCGTCCTCTTCCCTAGCCTATCAAATCCACAGTTGTGTATCTTTATGCTGGACTGTACTTTCCCAATCAGATTTTAGACAATCTTACTAATTTTAGGGATTGAAGGGGGAAAAAACCCAACACAAAAAAGCCTGACATACATTCTCCAGTCCATCCTCTTGGACTGGATTGTTACCTGCTATCTTTCCCTCCTAGTGTTTTGTGTGGTTCAATTTTAAATGCACTTGCTGTGTAGAAATGGAAGATACTGACCGGAGGAGACTATCCAGCACTTTTTGTGATATGCATCTTCCTTTTTTTTTTATTTTTTAAATTATGTATGAATTTGAAGAAATGCAGTCGTTGTCTACCATGTATGTTTCTAGGAAATTTTATTTGCTCACATTTCAGAGTGTAATAAGCTTTGTAACTTCAGAGGCTAAATCCTAGAGTCTTATTTTGACCAAATGCTTTGCACTATTAGATACCTCATGCTTCCATTGTTGAGGTAATGTGTTAATACTACTCATTATTTTGCATAATGTGAGCAACGGCAAATATAAACCAAATAAAAACCAAAATGAACATTAAATTAAACTAATAACTTTGTTTTGACCATGCATTTATTGTTTACTTATGTAAACACTTACTTATGCAAACAATTTTAATGCATATTACAAGAGTTTAATTAAGTGCAAGCCTCTCTCTATTCAAATAAAAAAATTTAATGAACAGATTATATGTTAAAGCATTATCAAGAACCAAAAAAGATATGAGCACATGCTTATCTCTGAATTTGATCTCTCACAGATAAATCTTTGCAGCCTTACCATAAGGCCCAGTAACAGAGAAAAAGTTGTACAAACAATTAGTCCTAAGCAGTTATCATGCAACCGTGTTTGACTGAGTGCAGTGTGTGGTAACGATTCCCCAAAGTCATGGGGGGTTTCCTTGCTTTCTGCTCTTTGCAAGGGTGATTTATGAGTTTACAAGTTCCTTCCCAAACTCCATAATTGCCCTGACAGTTCCCCAGATGGACTATATCCAAGTTGGTATAAACCAGTACTCATTGCAGCTGGGCCTTCTAATTCATCTTGAGTTAGGTACAGGACTTCTTGTTCTTTTTGTCTTTATTTAGATTTGTTACCTCTCTAGAAACGCTGTACCATGGTAATTGGTGCTATCTTCCCCTCAAACACCAGATATGCCTGAAAGCAAAACAAAGTTCTATTTGGTAATACTGAACTGAAAGTTTTAGTTTTAGGAATGGAAATAAGGACAAATACAAAACTTGGTCTTTGCTTATTACCTGCTTTGCAGGTTACCTCTTCACTTGCTGAATCCATCTTCTCTAGGATTCCTGGGATGGATTCCAGCAGGTATTGCTCTGGGTCCAGGTGTCTCAGCAATGCATCTTTTCAGTCCTGTCATCAGCTCTGATTTAGTGATGTCAAAAAACAGAAACTTTGGTGATCTTGTTTGGAAACTGTTGTTGATTTCCTCTTTTGTATGTTGTTTTGTATTTTCCTGTTGTTGATTTCCTGTTTGAGTGGCTTCTCCTTGCCCTGAACACAACTATTTCCTCTTTCTCCCCGGGAGTGTCAAACTGGCCAGTTACATCCCACTCTAGCTGGACTTGTTCTTCTGTATGAGATTCATATCTTCCTGCTAAGTATTATACAAGACACATATATACATTTCAGAAATGATCTCTGGTATGCCGCTCGCTTTCTAGAAAGAGATGAAACAGGATATAATGTTAACACTGATGACAGACCCAGTAACACAATTACTTTGTTTAAACAAGCCCATGAAAAAGTGTTTCCCCTCTTACAGCTTCTCTGCAAGCTTCCACTTGTCCAATTCTCTGGAGATTGCACAGACATAAGTAAAAGAAAAAGTTGTCTCTTGCTTGTGTATACTTGCATTTTAGGGTAAAGCACATCCATGTGGAAGATGTGCTGTTTAGCAGTTGGGTAGTCTCCTTGAAAGGATTCTACTTATTCTTATTTGGCTCAGTTTTGCATAGATCTTGTATGCTTTTATCCTAAGTTTTATAGATCTAATAATCTGTTTACTAGCTTTTGGGGCTTAAATGCTAGTTACAGTAAGGAAATCTGTTACAAATAATTGCTTGAGTGAAAAAAAAGAAACATTGAAGAGTAAAGATGAAAACTTGCCTTACACGTGGAGATTGTTAAAAGATTTTTAATTATACACCAAAAATTAAATTTTTTATATTGTTATTAAGGCACCTAAGTGATCTGGTCTTCCTAAGGTACTAATGTCCAAGATTTTTGTTTTAAGGTCTATAAGAATTTTTGCTCAATACATTTTAAAATAAAAGCATTCTAAATTCAAAACTAGACATGTAGCTTTCCAATTTAGGCACCTGTTCTAACATAAAGCTTAAACCCGCAAAGCCAGAACAGTCATCTTTCTGCCATCCTTGGACATCTCTAGACTAATATTTTACCTTAAACTACTTTTGTTTTTTTTTTAATTATACTGTAAACTGAGTATGTAACAAGTGCTTGAGCATTAAGTATGCTGATGAGCAAAGTGTTTGGGAAGAGGATTTTAAAAGTTGTACTGTGATTAAAATAAATACTGAAGGACAACCTAGAGTCTTGCTCCAGAAACATAATGGTGTTGAAAACAAATTTAAATATATAACAAATTCAGATGGTTGTGTGAACAATTTTTTTAGTGTATTTGACAAAACTCTCATTCCAATAATCAGAAGCTTTATGATTTTGGGAAGCTTACCAACAGCAGCTTACATGTTGATTCAGTTACTCATATTTATTTGAGAAAGTGTGCAGTTTAAGTAGATCTTATCAAAAAACATTAATGCAATGAATCTCACTTCAGTACTTTATTAAATCTATTTAAATATGCATTGAAATATTTCAGAGACATCAAACTGAGGATACCATTGAGTGTTTAGAAAGAGATGAATGCAGTGGCTGTTAAATTTTAATTGTCTCTAATCTCTTGCTACTATGGCAATAAAAATAAAAACTTTTTGGAGGAATATTCTATATAATGCATTATTTGCTAGGAATATTCTTAGTCAGCAAATCCATGTAAGCAAAATCATATATTTTCTGCTTTTCCATCATTTTAATATGTAAGTTGTAGGCTTCTAATAATCTTTGTGTTCTTATCTACATTTAACAGCATTTAAAAATCTTAATATTACTGAAAGCTGAAATATCTTTTAGTCATCTTCTCCTTCTTCCCCCTTCTCAACAAATTTCACAAGAAAATTAAAAATTTGAAATTAATCTACTCTATCTTATTTTGCTGTGCAGTTCTAAAGTATTCTGATGAGCCTGGATAAGCTGATGTGGCCTTTAGGGAGAGACACATCAAATATAGGCAGACAGCTCCTGTGTCTGGTAACAAAGACTGAGGAGGTCAAAACTATCCCAACAGGCCTGAGCAGGTCAGTCAGAGGCAAATGCTGGAAATAAAATTTGGTGGGGAGGGGAGCAAGGGGCCTGGGTCAAGTCCTGTTCAAAAAGTCAGCTTTGTCAAAAGCTTCAGTCACATTCTTACCTACAGGCAACCTCTGCTGATCCCAACTCATTAATCGAACTGGAGAGCCGTCTTGACCCTGGCTCCTTCCCTTTGAAGTGTGGTGTCCTCTGCAGCATGAGGAAATAATTTGCTGCCTGATTCAATGAGCCATCAGTAGAGCCAGCAGACCTAATGACATGTGAGAATATTAACCTCCTACCACGAAGAGCTGTGAATCTTGAGAGGCAGTCTATAATTCACCCAGCACTCCTGAGCCTTCCCTTTCTGTCTTATTTTTGCACTCACTTTCTCACTCACAGGGAGAGAGAGAGAGAGGAGAGACCCTCTTGTCGTAAAACTTTATTTTCTTCAGGAGTGGGAGCCTTACTGAGCTGCTTGATAATGAGTTACTTTCCTTTTGCAGTTGGATAAAATTTATACTGAAAACTAGACATCCGTCTTGCATATAATCATTTCTGTTTAAAATATGACACAGGCTACATAACTGACATCAAGGGGGTGCTAATCTGAATACTTTACCCAGGTAGAGTATTTTATATTTCCTGATTTATTTTTCATCATCAAAAGAGAAAAGTAAGAACAAGAAAACAAGCATGAATAACAACGATGTTATTCTATATAATGTGCTTTCTAGCTGCCCTCAGTCAAGAGGATCTTTCTGCAATCCTCTTCTTTTTTCATTTATTCATTTTTCTACCTAAAGGGAAAAACAGTTCTGCCTGGCCAAGTGCTGTGTGTTATATGCACACACAAGGGTGTGTTCTTGCCCTTTGATTCTTAACAAAGAAATAGATTGTTGGTCTAATCCCACTGCTTTAAACGTCAGGGCTGGTTTTTCTCTTGTTGACTCCTTTAGCGTTTTCAGTCACCGATTCAGGTCTCCATGTCTGGTAAGCTTCAGAAAGCGAGCCACTGTTATTCATGTGGCTAAATAATGAGAAAAGAAAAGCAGAAATGGTCCTGTGTGTATGTGCTACTCACCATGAAAATGGGGGTGATTACCAGACTTTGCACTCTTATATACCCATGTACAGTAAAATACTGTAGGAGTTTTGTTTTGGTTTTAATGTCTTTTTATAACGCTGATTGGTGCTGCAAAAGGTCAGAACTTAGAGGTTATGAGGAATATTATCCAACATAACAAATCCCTGACCAAAAGGACTGTTTTCTTGTCTCTGCTAGAAAGGTTTTGGTGTGACTTGCTGTAACTGTACTGGCAAATTTCTCATATTTGGTGGAAACAGAGCTTGCAAAAGCAAATGAAAGTACCTCAAGTGTGAACACATCTGATGGTAAAAGGCGTTTCTCTGCCGGGAGTGAAAGTTAGCGATATAGTTGTGCAGCCAAAACCTTCCTGTTGGAAATTGAGCCTGAATTCTGTTGGGTTACAATTTAGGGTTATTTTGATTCCGAAGCGTCAGTAAAACCATTAATGTGTTGTGTGGATCTGGGTACAGACTAAGATACCGTGCAGCAGGGAACGAAGGAGGTTAGGGAGACAAAGCAGGGTAGGTAGCAGAAGGAAATAATAAATAAATGGCAGTTATATGCTGTGTAACAAGTACTACAGTATCTGTGGTATGCGCATATGCAGATCCCTGTGATTTGAAGTTGTTTTGAAGATATTTTTTAACATTGAGGGATTCAGTGTTATGTCCATTAACAATTCTCTGCTATCATGCTTGAGCAGTCTATTAGTCGTTCTCACCTCTTATAGCTGGTCACAAAGGCCAGTCCCCTTGCCTCTCTCTGCTTCATCTTTTTTATTAAGTTTATTAAAACTAGTCAGATTATACTTTCTTATGGCACAGGCTGTGCTTGGTCCATTCATTATGGTTTCTTATCTTGGCAGGCAATCTGAATTGAACGGCAGCTAGTCCATTATGCACATATGAAGCCCATCACTCCTCCAGCAATGGCCAATTCATCAAACATTTATCTTTTGCCCTCTGAGCAGTGCGTCAATTTGCTTGTCAATCCTCAGCCTTGGTTGTTGTGGAAGATGGGAGAAAAATTACTTTTCTTTTCCCCCTTCTCACTGAACTCTAGTAGTCGAAATGGGCTTTACTCACTCCACAGGCTTGTTACCCCCCCTTCTCTGTGCAAAAGGGGGAGGGGTCAGGTTACTATCTGAATTGCAGAGTGACAGATTGATCCAAGATACAGTAAAGCTTTCATTATGGCACTGCCTTTGCACTTGAATTTGCTCATATTTCCATTAAAATACTGTTTTTTAGAGGGTTTATAAATAGGTTCTCAACTTGGCACATGGAGCTGAGAGGAGCTTTTAAGAATAAATATATTATGGGGCTTTAGGGTTTTTTCTTTTTTCTTTTTTTTGAAAGGTAGATTTATACTTTCTACACTCTGGTTTATTCTTTTGCTATTTCTAATCACTAATACTTCCTTGAATTCTTTCAAGTTCAGGAAATGGCAGTGTTTGCCTTTTTTTTTTTTTTTTTAATGCCATGTGTTTTATTAGTACCACATTCTGTGTTAAGATTGTGGAAAAAGACCAATGAAGCAAGAGACACTCACATCCAAGTATTTCTCTTAAATACTCTAAACTTGTTATTCTTCACCAAATATTTTCTAGACATTTTAGCTGAAGGATGCTTATGTCCGTACTTAGGAGTATTATTAAAGTGAGGCATCCATTGAAATGCAGGGACTTCCCTAGTGGTGGTTTTTTCCAGAATGGCCTTTGATAAAATATGACTGCATACAGTCACTTGCTCTCTGCTTGGTAATTTTTAGCTGTGTTTTGCAAACTGTATTATGTTATATGATACTTGTTCGATCATTAGATGACTAAGAGCTCATTTTCTGATCCATTTTGTATTATTTTAAAATATTTTATGTGGCTTATGTGAAAACTGCCTTGCCACAGGCTATAGTATTACACTGATTGTCATTTTATTTAAATTTACACAAAATTGTAACAGTAATATCATATAAAATCTTGGCATGTTTAATCCTAAAGATGTAATATAAAAACTTAAGCAAAAAGAAGCCTAATGTGAAGGATAAAGCTTGAGCTGTATTAATGGGATACCCTCTTGAGTAGAGCTGTATTAAATACACATAGTGAAATCTGAGACTTTAAGAGGTTCATTAGAAGAGAATTTGAACCCTACCCCACTCAGTCGGGTTGCTTCATGGTGGAGTTGGGCCAGGCAAATAAATTATCTTTTTGTTTTGTTTTGTTTTGATTAGAGTCTTAGTAGGCAAATGGTGGTTAAATGACTGCATGGTTGACTCTAATATGTTTTTGTGAGGAACTGAAAACTGTAATTGGAATTTGTAGTTTGTTTTACCAGGTAAATAATCCACCTGTGTAGGGCACAGTTGTAACACTTTATCTTATCTTAATGTTGCAATTTCTTCTAATTTCATTGCAAGACTTTGGACAAATAGACTATGTTCATCCCTCCCAAATGTATGTACTTCACTGACCCTCACCTGAAGGTCTGATTCACCTCCTGGAAGTGCCCATATTTTGTCGCTGACTGTGAAGAGTTATGAGTAACGGAGTTTCTACAGGGGGAGGACATAAATTTGCATTGTTGCTTTTCAGATAATTCCATCATTTGAGGAACTGCGGCTTAATAGCAAAATCTCTCTTTCTCAAGAAATTCTGCACTTTTGTTTTATAATTGGTAGGAAAAGGTTTGTAATGTTGTGAACTTAACATTTAGAATTCAGAAGGCCTCTTACATCTTTTTGTCTATCTATTTATTGACTCTATTTTTGTTTGTGTTTTCCTTGAGGTTTGGGGGTGGGTAGTGGCTTGTAGGGGTTGAGTTGGTTGTGGGTTGTTTTTTTGTTTTGGTTTGTTTTTTTAAGCAATGGAATTTGCTCCATAAGACTCAGAACAAGACTATAAAAAACAGATTAAGATTCTGCTTTTTTTGTGAATCATCCCCATTCACGATTGTTGTGCAAGATGTTTTCATCCCAGTTTTGGTAATAAGGTGTCCCAAGTAGTCTTGTATGTTTTCAGTGTATAAGCAAAGGGGAAAAATGAGGGATAGATATTAATTTTATTGTATATCTGAAAATTAAGTATGACCTTTTTATGAAAAGACTCAGGAACTAACTGTAGATCCAGTTTATAACAAAGATTTAATCTATTCTTATGGAGATCTTTTCTTCCCAGGTATTTACTGATTCTGCTCGTTCATTTCTCTTCATTTCCTCTTTGGCTGACCGTATTCATTGACTTGCCATAAGTTTTATTTGAAAGAACTGCTTTGAGATATTTTCTATCTAGCAACAGAAAGCTAGGAGCAGATTGACTGGAAGTGATGCAAAATGCTACCTCTAGATTAACATTCCCTCTGATATTAGACAAAACAAAACATTTTATATTTGGAAACATTGGTAAGCTTGAACAGAATTGAATAGAATTCTGTGATTGCTGTTTTATGATTTGTCTGGTATAACATGGGGCCTGGCCAACACTACAAATTTTGTTTTTTTTTTTTACTTTCTCTGGGGTGCCTTTTTCTTCTGCTTTGGTCCAGAAGTCATGTCAGAACTGTCTATTTCATACTCCATTCTGTTTCTCTTTGGATGTAGCATCATGCAGAAAAATGGGTATATGCACTGAGTAGAACTGCAGAAAAGAAAAGCTACTATGCTTGAATAGTATAGAGGTCATTTTTTGATGCTTTACTTGTAGGTTATCTGCCATTACTATCTCTGTGTGCAGGAAATAGGTAAATATTTCATTTGCAGTGTTTTTGTGATTATGGTCATGAGAGTGGGATTTTTTTCTGGAATTTGAACTGAATTCTCTCTACTCTATTTTCTTTAAGATGTTGTGGGTTTTTATTTTTATAATATATTTATAGAGTATAAAATATTTATATTAATATAAGTATTTTCCTGTACTCACAAGTGAGAGGTGTGTTTAGAGCAGAACCCCCCAAAGCAGGTTTGAGAGTAGAATTCTGACAGAGGTTTCAGCCTGAGGGAGTTTGCACAGAAGATTCACGTAACCCCTTCTACCAGCAAAACAGAATTGGAAATGGCTTGGGTTTTTTCCCCTTATTTGTATGCTATATTTCAGATTAAATGGAATTTAAAATTGAACAGGAATGAAAGCAAGTAAAACTGAAGTGATGTTTTGCATTCCCAGGGAATTATGCAAAATCTAAACTTACACATGTGTCTGTCTTATGTTTTTATATATATAGCATTTATTTATTGCTCTTTGTTTTGTTTTGGTGAGGTTAAGTCAAAGGACTAGAAGTCAGGAGCTCTGGGTTTTATTTCTTGTCTCTTAGAAAATTGCTGGAGGTCACCTTTCGTTAGTCACTTAACCTCTCTCTGCTTTACTACAAAATGGAATTTTAAGCTCAGCAGGTTTTTGAAGAGTAATTCATTAATGTTAAAAAAAAAAAATAAATGCTTTGTGCTCCTTGGCTGGCAGGTGCTGGAGAAATAGAAATTACATTTCTGTTCTTTAAATACTGAAATTATCTACTACTAGGGTTCTCGTGTTGATTCTGCTCTCTTTTAATCTGTTCAAACATAAAAGGCAAGAAAAAAGGTATTTTAAAAAGCACTTGTTTTGTAACAGCTCTGTCTTTAACTTCTGGTAATGGCTATCTCTTGTCAACAGAGTGCAAATCAATTTCAAGGCTAAAGCCAAACTCTCTCATTTACATATTGTTAACTGCTCTCTCTTTTCCTGTTAAACAGGAGGAAAAAAGTCATTAGATATGAGGCAGCTGTCTTATTAATGGGGGGGTGGGGTAAAACGTGAGGAACACTTTCAGCATACACTTCTGAACAGCTTGTTCTTCTGGACAAGGACAACTGCAGAGTACCAGTGTTTGTCCATGACTTCAGAGGTTTCTGGGTTTTATTTTCATTTATAAGATCTTGTGTTTTCGTTGTCAAATATTACCAAAATGAAGAGCTGCTCTTCAGTTTCATTGTAACCAAATCCCTGTCAGGCCAGAGGGACCATATGAAATAGTGTAGTTGACAGTTGCCACGAATACACAGAGGGGAAAAAAAAAACTCTGCCATGACATTCCTTTATGATTAAAACTTTGTTACAAACTATGAAAGAATTACAGAAAAGAAAGCTGGAAGAAATCATACTGATTAGTGGAAGGACTTGGATGAAATGACATTTGTGAGACCGTTGTATTCTAAAGGATTATTTACTGTCTGCTTACAGAACATCTTAAGTCGTTTTGCAGGGGGAGTCAGTTTCCTGTTTAGCACAGTGTTTTTGTAAGCTAATGAGGGCAAAGCGTGAGCCATAGGCAATGATGCTGTGATATTAGCTGTGACAGGGAGCTTGATCATAATTATCTTAACGAGGATAGGGTTAATTACAGTGGAAACTTAAAGTTTTTTCTGTTTGAGTGAGGCAGCGCTGAATACGTTGTGATGTTTTGTCGGTTTGATGTGACTTTGGAAATTGCAATGGAAATCTCTTGGCAGCACTTGCTCTCCTCTGGGAGCAGAGTGTGAGCCCTGCGATGAGGTAACTGAGACGGTACCTGTGGGTGAGATAATGGGCAGCTTTCCTGTCATCAGAGCAGGGAAAAGCAACCTGCAATACACCTTTGTGATGTTTATCAGCCTTTTGAAACTAGGGAAAACAACTACTGCCACTGCCCCTTCAAGTGCTGGTTGTATTTCGGTGGTAAAATTGTGTGGTTTTTTTTTTTTTACTATACTAATACGGGGAGACATTTTTTCTGCTGTGAACTATGAGAAAACAGCACAGATTTAATTGTAGACTGGTTCTCTTTCTTGAGGGATTTCCCTCTTTTTATACTTATCTCTTAGGGTGTTTGCGTGTTATGCTATGCACTCCACTCCGCTTTTGTAATGTGCTCACGAGGAAATACTTGGAGTACATTAATATAACTACCTTGGCCTAATTAAAAATAAACATGCCAGTATTTATTTCTGATTTTCACCTCAGCTCCTCAAAAGTGCTTTCTATATACCAATTCGCAATTGCAATCCTTTCTTATCCCCCATCTGCACATGGAAAATTGACGCGCATAAAAGTTATGTGACTTGCTGAAATTTGTACCATAAAACCTATTGTGTGGATTGTACTTAACATTTTTAAATTGTGGAGTGTAACTGCTGGGCAATGTTTCCTTATATATTATGGTGGTGGAGATTGTTGCCTTGAATTTAGCAGCAAGAATCACTGAATGATAGCAAACATGTTTTTCCCCTTTTTGCTTCTTTACCAGTTGTCTTACCAATTTTGTTTTGGTATATGATTTTTTTTCTTCCGTTTAAGATGAAAAAATAAGAATTCTGTGAATAGCAAAATAACATATGGATGTAAATTTATGTTAATAGCTACACCCTCTCTGTGCTGTGGCAGCTCCTCCCATCTCCCCGGACTCTGAATTTAGGTGATTAAATCACCAAGTGCACACTGCTCTGATGACATGAAAACAACAATTAATAAGCAGCCCCCTGTGTAACACGGCTCCTTTTTAACTGAGCAGCTAATAACATTACATGGCAAAAATTATCAAAACCAGACAGGTGTAAGGAGATTTGCGCACAATTTTCTCTGCCTATCTATGAAACTAGTACCCCGTGTTCAGCCCAGGCTTGTGAAAGAAAGGCTGTTTCAATAGGCAACTCCCTCTAGTGTTTCAAGGCCTTTTGTCCCACTTCATGGCTTGTCATTTTGTTTTATGCCTCCCCTGCAGCAGTTTTGGATGTGCGCTTTCTTCTCCTTGCCAGTTGCCAACCATTTGCTGATTCTTATGATAAGAGTATTATATTTGCATAACATAACTCAGGAACAATGTGTATTTTGATGCTGACACTGACCAGAGCCCAAACAATGTTTTTTCACAAAGGACCTATTAACATCCCATAAGGCTCTGTGGTGTTGACAAGGAGGTGGCCTTCTCTGAACTCCTTTGGCAAGTCAAAGTCTTACACTGAAATGCGAGGTTTGGAAATAATCCACTATTTATATAATAAAGAGTATTTAAGGGGAATTTGCTAAACTAGGTTTGTCAAATAAACTGAAACGAAAACTCATAACAGCTTGATAAACTCACTGCTACTTCCTCTGGGTTATTTTGCCTTTTAAAGGTACTTGGGGGAAAGCACTGTCTGAAATGTTTGCTGATCTCTCTTCTGATCTTGACTGTGGCAAACCCAAGTCTGTTTCGACCCTTTGCTGAAGTAGCCAGCTGAATGCAGTGTGCTAGCACCGCTCTTAACCGTCTGCAGTTTCTGGAGGCTGAATTGAGTTTTTCCCCAAACAGCTTGTTAAAGGCAAGTGCAAAAAGTGCGACTGTTACTGTGGTGGTTGTTTCAGCACGATGTTTATAATAGAGGCTTTTGTTCTTTCAGCTTCAGAAATTGTAGTCTCAGTGCATTGTACTGATATAGATATGCCACAGGGTGCAGGCATGGCAAATTTTCTTTAGGTCTGGCTGCCCAGCATCAAAATGGCATTAGTAATAGTTGTACCTCCCTTTCAGAATGCCAAGTCAACAGACTGTGAACCCTTTGGAGTCCTTGGACTGAAATACACTGCTTCAATGTTGTGCAAATGTTACTTGAATATTCATAGTTTAGCGTACAGTACCCAGTGTAAAGGTCACGGACTTGATTTCTTTTGGTTGTTTGAACCCTCTAACTGTGATTTATAAGTGGTCAGTAAGTTGTACCTACAAAAGTGGTATCTTGTTTTTGTTGGAGAGATGAATGTTAAATTGTCTAATTTGAAACTCACATACTTTCTAATAATATTTCCATTTTCTTCCAGCAGTAGTGCCTGTAGAACTCTAATAGGGACCTTGACTGTATTTTGATCTTTGCCAAAAACTGGGGGGATGGTGAGGAAATCCCCTCAGTATAAATGTCATTGGAAACTGAATAAATAGTACAGACTGCATCTCCCTTATTCATCACATTTTATAAAACAGCTAGGAGATACAGTGATGATCTTCCCACTGGTAGGCATAGTAGATCAGCTGTCAAGTCATGCAATCTCAGCATATCTTTAGGTGTCTGGTAGGTGAATGAGCTGTGAATGCGTGTCTGTGCGTATGCTCCGTATACCATGTGTCTTAGTTGATTAATGTGTGGGTTTCTTTTTGCTGGTGGAATGTGCAAGTATTAAGAATCAAGCTTAGAATAGATGCCTTAACAAGGTATCAAAGTGTTCTTTTTAGATTTTTTCCCTGTAGTTGGCTATCAGAGGAATGAATACCTGCAGAATCTTGTTTATTTATAAGCCATCGTGTGCATGTCCATGTTGTGAAATGCTCCTTTTTAAAGCTGCTCTCTGCAGTCTGACCTGTGGCTTGACAGTGGGACAGTAAGTTCCAAAAAGAAAGAAAATGCCTTTTCTGTCTGGAGTAATTTTGCATTTGACTTTGTAGAGAACATTTTATTTTGTTTGCAGGGACTCAAGAAGCAAATTAAGTGGTTAATAAAAAGAAAAAAAAATCCCTTCTCCATTTCCTATTATTGCATGTAAGGTAACTGCTAAGAAATGATACTTGAAGTTGTATTTATTATTGTTAGCGGGGTATGATATTTCTTGGCAGAAATGATGGATGACAACTTAAATTTGTGTCCAGGGAATGAAGGTGAACTGTGACAGAGTTATTTATCTTGGGAATGGAGGTTAGGGTCAGGCGAGGCTGGGTGCCTGAAGGCACAAGACATTGACAAATTCATCCTGCAGGCCCCATATCTGAAGCCTTTTGTTTTGGATCCTGGCTACTCACTAAGTGACCCCCATCCTTCATCCTGCCAGCATGTGAAGGATGTGTTGCAGTGCCAGCACTCCCCTTGCCACTAATGCTTGTCATTCACTCTTCTGACAGGCCCAAACCAAAACTATTCCCACTCCTGAAAGGGAAGGTTAAAATATTTATTTCAGCTCATAATGACCTCCCTGATTTAGTGGAGTATCATTTTTCCTTTTGCCTTTGTCGTTTGCAGGTCACTAGAAGGACTGAAAACATTCAGTTACTTGGAAGAGCTGATCTTGGACAACAATCTACTCGGAAATGACCTTCTGTTACCCAGGTTACCCCACCTCCATACCTTAACGCTCAACAAGAACCAAATATCCTTTCAAAGAAATACCTGCAAAATGTCAAATGAGTTTTATGTGTCAGCCAAATTAAAGTATGTGAAATATAGTTCATGTGCAGACAAAGCATTCTCTCGTTTGGCACCTGGAATACTTCATAGTAATTTATTATAGGTCATTCATAAATGAAATGCACCATTATATCTTCCTGTTGCTCCATTTTAGTGAGAGATCTAAGTTATGGCTCTGAAGAAATCTTTCTAATAGATAAAATAGAGAAAGAAAATAATGTCAGTGCTACCAGTGTGCAGCAGTTCCTGTGTTTGCTTGGGGTTCTGTTGCAGGCTGACCTCTAGTGGAATAGAGAGTGCAGTGAAATGCTATTAAGTTTTTTATACTTTAAATAGCTTTTAAAACATTAAAGTAAAATAAAATAAAAAAAAAAACCAAAAAACAAACAAAAAACCCCAAACAAGAAATGTAATACCTTTCTCTATTTTAATGAAGTTGGTAATATCACAATATGGTAGCTGCTGTGGAACTGCAGCTGTAAAAGCAAGTCACTATATTCTTGGTATTCCAACTCCTTATAAATTCATGTAAAATGCTGTCCAAATCAAGGTCTTAATACCTTAAAGTATTTAAATGGATAGTTAAGTCCATTCATGACAATCATTCAATTCCCTATATGCCTGAAGTTAGAGCCTTCTTAAGTTTATTCAGAATAAATATTTCAGTATTTGCCTAAGTACTCTGCTGAATCAGAGTCCCCTAGTCTGTAGGCTTATAGATAATGGTCTGTAAAAACTAATTATCCCCAAGATCCGGGCGTTGACTAGATTATTAAATAATCTTCCCATACTTTGGCCCTTTTGGAGATTTGAAGATGTGTAATATATGGTTTTATAAAAGTTAGGGGTGATCAAATTGTGGCCAAAAGGCCAACTAAAGCCTGCAGAGTCTTAGAACACAGACCGTGAAAGCCCTCTCCTTGTAATTGCAGTGTGAGGATAAGGCTGCTCAACTGCAGGCTTTTATTACAGACAATGTAAACAGAGAGCAATTTACCTCCTACTAAAGCAAAATCCTCCTACTGAGGAGAATAAAAATAAGTGCAGATTCTACTATTTCTGCACTTATTTTTGACTCTATAAATAAATAAAAATCAGCAGAGGAACTTTTGTTCTTGGGGCTCTGGAAATTTGCCAAAAGTGTCTCCTGAGCAGTAACAGTCATTATTGTTCTATGTATTTCGCTAGATTTCTGGTTAATGCCAGGATTCTGAGGGTTGTATTTGAGTAGCTGGTATTATTCTTTACTGCCCTGGTAAAAATCTGAACTGGGCATGCCTTGATGAAGAATGGGCAAGAACATTTTTGTTGATGCTATGACTGGTGGTGGTATGTCTCATGCAGCATATCTCCTTCTACAAAGTGTGAAATGTAAATTTGGCCATAAGACCCAAAAGCATGTGAATATATTTCTCCTTTGGGGCAATGTCAAGGAGGAGCTTTGCAGTTACGAAAAGGGCGGGCAGATGTATTGAATAAGAACTCAGTGAACAAAATCCGAGGGAAAAAAATTATCCTGTCAGTAGTATTCTTTGAAGAGTTTCTGCTGGTCTTACAGGCATACTTAAAATACTATTGTCAAGCGAGTAAGCTCTCAAAGTCAATGATAACATGATAAGAAGGATTTGCTCTATCCTGGGATTTTTTAAATTCAATCTTAAAACTATGAAGTTAGAGCTTTGAGAGTATTGAGCTACACAGGTTATAGAAATAATGTATATGTTTTGTAGTGTGCTGCCAATAATTGAATAGAGGAGTTGCAGAAATGCTTGTAAAACACCTAATATATACAAACTGCCCAGAGAAGACAAAATAGGTGGTCTCCATCATTAACATTTTGAGCCCTTGGGAGTAGTAATCTCTTGTAGGGCAGACACAGCAGTCTTCAGAAGCACGGAGACCTTCCAGATTCCTCTCTTCAATGTGGATACCGTATTTGAAAAGGTCTCTTATGAACTTGAATCACTTCTTTTAATGACTGTTTTCTCTATAGAATTCTTTTAAGAATGTTCAAATAAAAGTGTGCATTTAATAGAAGAATGAAATACATTACAGGAAAGATTGTTCAGTATATGACAGTAGTGCTATAGAGGGGACACAAGTGAGAAAAGAATACTGATAGAAACAAAACTTCAATTGGTGGAATATTACCATGTATACATTTGGAGAGTGAGAGCTATGAAAACAAACAGAAATCCAAACTGGCCTCTGTGAAAACTAGAGTAACATGTAAAGTTTAAAACTCATGAGAGCTTTCCTGTGTATCTTTTAATATCGCTGTACTCTTTGCTATTTCTCTCCTTTTATTTTGACTTCATTTTGATCCAGATCCTGTTTTGATAGTTCTGATAAGAGCTTTCTACTCTTTTTACGTGGTTCATCTATTGTGTGGCATTGTATGTGTAAATAACACTTAGCCCCTCCTAATATAATGTCTGGATACACTGTACAAATGGGAAACCTTATCTCTAAATCAGGTAAGTACTTAGAAGAATCATCTGGTATTTTTTTCTTCAAATAGTACTTGTGTATTTCAGTTACAGTTAGGCCACTACCAGTTTTTCAACTAGAAGTGGAAGAAGCAAATTTAAATATTACTGTTTTAAAAACAGTTTCCTACTATTATGCCTCAGCTTTTCTGTAATGTGTAATCTGTTGAAAATATTTAAAATGCAGCCTATATAGCAGAAATACATAAAGGATAGTTATCAACATTGTGCATTATTGGACTACATGTCTCTAACAGGCTTTTTTCTTGTGTATAGTGTATTTGTTGTTACAGCAGTCTGATTTACTTTGGGAGACATCATCTTAGTTTCCCTATCAGACACAAAGGATGGGATAAAGGAGAAGACTAAGATGGATGGGTGGTAGGTGGGAAATTGGTTTTGAAGGGAGGACTCATGACTGCAATCACCTGTGCTTGTAATGGGAGTTTCATTTCTCCTTTTAGGTGTGTTCACTAGATACCAAGAATCAGTTAAGAGACTTCTAAATAGAAGTCTGTGTGTATTATAGCAGTGTGAGGTTTCATGGCTTTTCACTGTGCTGATCGTGGCTGGTGTGGCAGTGGGAGTGTATAGTATAGACATTTCAATTTCCTTTACATTTAAATATTTTTAACATTTGTTAAGACTACTTAAAAGGGCAGCAATGATAGTTTGTCAAATATATATACCTGTATGCTAAAAATTGGATAGTGTTCACTGGCTCACTTCAAAATAGACAAGTCTGATAATGAACCAGATCTGTGACTCTCTGAAGTAAAAGCTCTATTTCTTTACTGAGTCCAGTGAGCTGGTCATCCATTTAGCATACATTCTATATACCTCTGAAGAACTGTTACCAAAATTGATTTCAAATAAAGCTGTAAATGTAGAATGCAGACATCGAATCTAGGCCTAGATTTTGAATGGTTTAGAGGAAAATCAAAGTATTTCACGCCGTAGAGTGGGAAGTCTAGAGCTGGACAGAATGCCCATGGTGGTATATGCGTTACGTATGGCAAGAGGAGTTATCAGTGTGGTTCAGACCTAAGGATTATATATTCTTGAGTCTGAAAATGGCATGGAACCAGTGCCTCAACTGAAGAATGTACCAATAAGTTCTTCTGCTATAATCTGTATTCACAGAGGTCTCGTCATAATGCCTAACAGTTATGGATTTCTTTAACCCCCAAACTGTAGATAGTAATTTATTTTGCCTTTGTGTTTGTTCCTACATTGTCCTGAAGCACTTGAAGACCTAGAAGTCCCAGTCTGACCAGAATCTCATTATGTTAAGTGCTGAGGACTTGATGTTTAGATTGAGTGAATACCTTAAAGACATAAAATGTCTCCTATTATCTAGAGATTATTATCTCCACTAAACAAAGATCTAAGCTGAAATGGTACAGCGGTCTTTCTGCATGTACTTCTGAGCTCTCCATGCCACAACTGCAGTTTTGTCTAAATCTGAGTGTGGCTTGTTGGACAACTGCAGTACTTGATGAGTCAAAAACCTTTCTTCTAAAATAAAACATAACTGAAGTAGAATTTAAGTAATGTGAATGCCTTATGCCAAACATCAATGGAAGAGGGAGGTAGTCTTCAGTCTGAGTGATTCCTTACCCCGTTCAACAGCAGTGCTTGGACCAGTTCAACTCCAGATGTTAGAACTTAAAAAAAGGCAAGGTGCTCCTTTTTTCTTGATTGTCTTTGTGTTGCCTTGGGAACCTTGAGCAACATTTGGTCAGAATAGTCTTAAAAAAAAAATATCAAAAAAATCCCCAGACTTTGAAAGAAAGGACATAGGGTTTCAGGATGGACCTCTCTAGACAACCAGAAACATAATTTCATTGCAGGAGTAGAAACATTTCTCCTTCCTCTCACATTTGTATGCCTAGCAATATTGAAACCTGTTATCCAAATCTCTACCCTTGGAACGATGGGCTTTCTCAAATACCCTTAAAAGCACTGGCAACTCCAGCTACACAGAAAAAAGTAATGCTGCGCCAGCAGGCAGAATGGGATATTTTTTCCAAGTATTCAGTATGCAGGAAGCTCTCCATGAGATGTATGGACTTCGTTAATTACCACCTGTGCTCACCTTTCTTTTTTTGACCAAAATTGTTTTAGTCAGTGAATAAGGCCTCATCTCAAGGTCCTATCTCCCTACGAGATAGGTTTCAGGCCAGAATGTGGCATACAAATGACTGTGCGTGACATCCTTTTGCACATTGAGAAGGGAAAGACGTATACTTGCATATTGCAAGCTATTTCTGTGGTTATCCAACCTTGAAGACCTAGCACATTCTAATGGAAAAGCGTTCAGGTGGCAAAGATCTTTTCACACTGCATTCAGAGGAGAATTGGTAACTTCTGCTTCAAGGCTATTTGCCTGTGGAATAGCTTGTGATTGCTACATTGTGTTTGTGATAAAATTAATTGAAGCAAATATTTCAAATGGGAATAGATATAGGTACCTTGCTTATTTATGACTCTTGTAGAAGTGCTACCCAGCTGTTTTAATGTTAGGTTGATTGCAGCACCTGCATGACAGATGTTTAGTTGGCAGAAGACTTCTGAATGACAGGTTGGGGTCTTTCTATGTGGCAGTCTGGAATTCTGACTGGTATTTCTGATATTCTCTATGGTAGTATTTAAAAAATATCTTGAATGTACAGCTGATTGCTCTTTACTATGTTCCTTTGCTTCCAAGGTCTTATCTTCCAAAGGCTGTAATCCAAGAAAGTCATTAACGTGAAAAGTTCTCCTGCCATTCTTTTGGGGAAGTTGCTAAAAATTTGAAAAGACTAATTAAGAACTTTTTGAAAGAATATGGTGGAGCAGCTTGGAAAGCACTGAGACAGAGAACAAGAGTGGTTACTTTTCTTATAAAGTCAGTGTATGTGATTGTGTGACATAAACAAGTAAAAAGGACTGCTGGTAGATAAAAAGGTAACAAACAAATTCCAGGTTCTTTTGCATACTTCAGACTTTATGCAAAAATAATTGAGTGGTGAGACAGAAAATATGGATAGGTTAGATTTTTTGGACACTTGTATGTTAAGATAGCATTTGTATAGAGTTATACAGAATAATTTCATTTAGAAATTGTTAGCTATTTCATAAGTTTGCCCAGCAGTTGTCCCTGAAGAACAACCTAAAATATACCAAGAATACCAGTAAAAGAGGAAACATTATAGAGTCTGAGGAGTACCCAGCAGCATTCTTCAGTACTTAAAGCAGCTGGACTCTTATATTACTGTCTATAAAGGATTCATGCAGTGTCTGTGTCCTGGAATTATGCTGGAGGCACTAGTGAAAGCACACAGCTAAAGGGACTTGAGAATACAAAAGTCTGGAGAAGTGGAAGACATAAGACTTCATCCAGTGGTTTCTGTGTGAATCCACACAACCTCTCAGAAGTATAACAGAATGGTCTTTTTACTATGCTGGCTGTCAGAAGACACAGCTTAGCATCAAAACGGCTGTCCCTGCTTGTGAGGTTCTCCTTAAATTGACTAAGAGAAGTGGCATGATACTGTCCACTCAGAGGTTACAACTTTGACCTTGTTCAAATACAGTATTCCCTGGAGACAATTTAACTTTGAATCACACCAGTCCTTCCTTTGTTGTACCCTTGAATACTCTGGAACTAATCTTTGAAGGATATGTAAGGGGCCATAGTCCTGAGTTGCACTAGAATTTTAATGCAGGCTACAGGATTTTCTACAAAACAAGCAAACAAAAGTGTTATGGGCTTGCATAAACAGTCAATTCTTAGCCAGAAAAAAGAGATGCGTCATTTGCTTTGGAATTTTGCTTGGTTTTTTGCCTTCTGGAGAGCCTCAAAAACTGTGATATCGGGTACCAGGTAATGTGTGAAAATAGACAAGTCAGAACATAGATTCATAGAATGGTTCGAGTTGGAAGGGACCTTAAAGATAACTGAGTTCCAACCCCCCTGCCGTGGGCAGGGACACCTCACACTAGACCAGGTTGCTCAAACTTATTTGTAGCATATTTTTGGTTGCATAAAACTTTCAGAAATTATATTGCTCTGCAGCTTAACTGGGCCTACCATAGTACTGTATTTTCCAAGTAGTTCTGTTGCTAATGTCTCAGTGTTGCTGGTGGCATTTGTTTTTCTGAACGCAAGATATGGTGATGTCTTTGTGTATGCTTGTGCGTATGTATGCTGTGTACACGAAATATGCATGTGTGTATACATACATGTAACATAATGAAGAGGCTTAAAAAAGTTAATCTGAGGGTGAGAGATACCCAGTTCTTGTAAATATTCTATTTTAAAACAGAAGTGGTGCAAGAAGTCAGCATTGTCTTTTGATGAGGATGAAATTTTAAAGTATATGTGCTATGTTTCTGTTCGTTATTCATGGAGGCCAGGTCATGTTTTTGGATGGGACCATTGTTGTATAATTGTGGAGAATTAATGTGTTATCTTGTGAGCTAAAGAGCCGAAGAGTTTAAAATTATTATTGTTATAGTTATTTTCTTAAATCAATGTCTGTTAGAAAGACAGGCTTGAATAGATTAATGACGACACAGTTGAATTAGGAGATGAACTGCTACACTAAGGCACTTCAATTGTCTTAATAGTGACACTTTAAACCAGTTTCCAAACAATAGACTATAGTGTAAGCAATTGCATCCCTGTTACATATTCACCTGGTGAACAGTGACACTGATTTCAGAAAGATCAGTTCAGGGCTGTTGTCACAGAGCTTTAAATAAATAAATAAATGTTCACTAGCACTGTCCATGGATTTAACTGTGGCTTTCCTTTTTGGAGAGAACGGAGCTGAAATTGGTCTTAGAAGTGGCAGAGCAGGATTTTGCAGCTCTTTGGCTCTGATTGCACCAATATGGCACTCCTTAGGCTGCAACAATAAACCATGAAAAGGCAACTGGCAATAGACTTGCTTTTGATTTTGCTCTGTATTTTCCTGGCATTATTTTAGAAAGACTTTACAGTTTTGGTGGCATCCTATAGTTCCAGTATTGTGATTAAAATAAGTATATGACATGGTAATTAACTAAACAGTACACTAGAAGTGCACCGTGACTTATG
>JAHREE010000128.1:10454953-10601482 GCA_033628505.1 Tringa tobata | reverse complement strand
GAACAGTGACACTGATTTCAGAAAGATCAGTTCAGGGCTGTTGTCACAGAGCTTTAAATAAATAAATAAATGTTCACTAGCACTGTCCATGGATTTAACTGTGGCTTTCCTTTTTGGAGAGAACGGAGCTGAAATTGGTCTTAGAAGTGGCAGAGCAGGATTTTGCAGGTCTTTGGCTCTGATTGCACCAATATGGCACTCCTTAGGCTGCAACAATAAACCATGAAAAGGCAACTGGCAATAGACTTGCTTTTGATTTTCTTCCTCTGTATTTTCCTGGCATTATTTTAGAAAGACTTTACAGTTTTGGTGGCATCCTATAGTTCCAGTATTGTGATTAAAATAAGTATATGACATGGTAATTAACTAAAGAGTACACTAGAAGTGCACCGTGACTTATGACTCATCTCTGAGAAACACTTAATCATGAGAATTTGAACAGGTTATCATTTATTTTTTCCTACATGCTTTGTAAAGAATAACTGTCATGGCAAGTGGATGGGGCTTCTTGGAAAAATAACCTGTACCTTGCATTTTGGTGTGTTTCTAAGAGGGATGAGAAAACAGTTGGAGTCCTAAAGAACAGAATTTTCTATTATTTTATTTATGACACAACTGCTAATTCTGGCACGAAAAAGTTTACTATCATAAGCCACAGATTAGTTTGTTACCAGGCGTTGCTGGTGTCCTGCTATTTTTGGGTTGTCTGAGCTTGCAAAGATTCAACTTTTCTGTGAATTAGTGACCTTCTACTTTTGAGATGATTATGTACAATTCTTGGGGCTTGTGCTCTGCACATTTCTGTTTCTGTTGCAGCTGAAACTGAAATAATGCTAGGATGCTAAATACCTTCTTCATTAGAGGGAGGTGAGTAAATGATAACAAATAAAAGATCTGGGGAATATCACACAGAACTGCAAGGTAAGAGCTCTGTGTGTGATTCCTGGCCATCCCTGCCTGAGATAATTTTTAGGGGAATATTTCTGCGTCTAAAATCAATGCTAAGGAATTAGATATGAGATAGTAGAATCTAGACACTAATTTCTGATTTTGGAGAGGTATAGATTTTTGAGATGCAGATTATCAACTACTGTTATTTACCCGAAACTCATAGGGTGTCTCTCCCTTTTGCTTGCAATTGGACTTTGATGCATAGGCTTACACTTTTTGCAGGTCTAAGCTGACACTGCTCTTTATCACCACGTGCGTAAATAAGTTTTGATGAGAGTTAGAATATGTGTCATACTCCACGTTCAGCAAATTATTGGGGAGAAAAGCTTCTACCCCAGAAAAAGCTCTACTGATTTGGCAAGCAAAAATTCTGCACATTTATTCCATAGAATAAGCCAAAAGTTTGGGGTTGGCTTCCCCCACTCCCCTTTTTTGATAGGAGAAGGCCAGATACAATCTAAGGCTTGCAACAGCTAACCCCCTGTGTGTGATTGCTGTTATGGAAATAACTGTCTTTTGTAATAATAAACTATTTCTCTCAGGGAGCTTTTTGCAATGTAAGCAATCCTGCAAGAAATTAAGTGTTTCTCCTGGCTGAGGGAGGGTGCCAGATTCAAGCACTTCTCTGACAGCCTTAGGAAATTTTTAAAAAGCTTTTTACTTGAGCATGTGTGGAAAAACAGTTTGTGACCTTCCCATCACAGTCACATACTTCCTGAAAGAGCCATGAAAAAGTTTATGCATGAGCTTGAGGTCCAGCTTGAGGTCCTCAATTTTGATTGAGAATTCATCCTGGCTAAAAAAGATTTTTTCTTAAGGTCTGGTTGATTATTTACTGGCATATAGAATTCCATAATGTGGCTTTACCAAATTAAAAGTTAGCATTTTTACCTTTTTAATTAATTTATACAACTAATCTCAAATCCTCATTTTTCTCACTCAAGCAATATATTTGAGTATGATTCCTCAGACCTCCTGGGACATTAACTATAAGGCTAGATACGTTGATTTTAACCTGTTAAAATTAGTAATTGTCAGCACGATCTTCATGAGTGTTTGGAAATAAAATAAAATTTCAGACTTACACAAGGAAGCCTGCATTTTTAACAATGAAGCTCTTTCCCTTCTGTATTGCTTCTGTTGCCCTTAAGATATTGAGGTGAAGAAATAAAATAAATTCCATCAGCTAAAAATAACAAAGATAACAGAAACACATAAATCAAGTATAAATAATAGCAACACAAGTGAATTGAGGATTTAAAACAATAGTTGTGGTCTCTAACAGCAAGAGTGGATGAAAACAGAGCAATGAAATGACCTTTAATGGATTTGAATAATTTGAATAATTATTATGATTGTCTAAGTCAATTTTTTAACATTGAAAATTTTTTACATGCATATGCATGGCATCTTTTTTGAGAATCATGCCTTTTTCTTTGCATGTAAATCAAAGTAACTAAGAATGTATAGTTCGAGTCTTAGAGATTGTAACACTAAACTTTGATGAAGTAATTGGCTTTATTTGATCAATCAACAGGGTGAAAATGGTTGAATATTGTTGTTATGCTTAAACCTAAGCTGTGATTTCCAATAATGCAGTGGTTAAAAGATAGTTTAACTTTTTTTGTCGGTTTGTTTTAATATAGTTTACAATATACAAGGTGTATCATCATTGTTTATATTATGAGGAACATAGGTTAAAATGCCTCATGAACACCAAAATATAAGGCAAGTTTAATGATAAAAATTATGCTTTACAAGACTTTAAAGCTTCAAATATAAACTACTTGTAACACTGAAGTCTTTAAGTTGCACTTAGTGAAGCATTTATTCACATATACTAATTGAGTAATTACAAATGTGTTGCTGTGGCACTCAAAGCGTTTTTACGCTGGGAGTGAAAGTGGGTTGTTGTCGTTTGACTTTTTTTTCCTTTTTTTTTTTTTAAAAAAAACCTCATTTTCCAGTGGACTGAATATATTAGTGATGAATGTGCTGTGAAACTAACTGTTTGTTTCCATGCTGGAAAAGTTTCATGGCTCCAGCAATTGCTAGCCATTTTACCACACAGCATCCATCATTTTGTCAAAGTTTTAATGTTTTGTAGTGAACCACCTAGGAAAGAAAGGAGGAGAAAAGAATGACAAAACAGCCAAACTCTTTTATTCCGTGCCAAAAAACTGACTGAAGTTTATCCCTGTTTGCCCTTGGAACAATTAATGTGACATTTTCCCAAATGCCATACTAAATTTGATTGTCAGTTATTGAAATGTATGTTTAAACCAGCAATGATGCAATTCTAAATGCTTTTTTCATTAATGTCATTGAATCCTTAACCCACAACCTTTGACACATAACAGAATTAGAAAGCCTTTTGGACCATTTGGCTGAAGTTGTGCCCTCACTACAGTATCTCAGTTTGCTTGGAAACATGGCCTGCCCAAATGAACTGGTCTGCAAAGAAAAGGATGAAGATGACTACCAGAGATACAGGTTAGTGTTTTCACTATATTGATATAGTTTGAAAAGGTATGTCAATTTTATTCTATTACCAGAAAAATATTGAACTAAAACCAACTCAGGGGCTCAAACAAACTTCTCCTCTATTCTGAAAGTATTGTGGCATATTCTGCCATGAAACACCTGGGAATTTGAGCAACTGCATTTCAGTGAAATCCCTTTCAGGAATCCTATATCAAAAACTATTTCAGTGCTATACAACATGTGTTTGGTTTGAGCAGGTGTGCACAGGATTTCCTGAATGTGGGTGCTCGTATGTGCCTACTTATGGCCTTTTCTTCTCTAAGGCCAAGGTAAGGCAACATTTACATACACCAAGGGTGACAGTTAATAAAAAAATAAATCCCTAGATTCAGATAGCCAGCTGCATTGTCTTCTGCTAACATTTGATTATGGTGATGAGTTTCTTCTACTATAGTTATAAAGGCACCACTAAAGAACACAGAAGGACTCCTATATTGTGTTGCTTTGCTCAGAGCAGTTAGTGTTTAGATGCAAAAAAACCACCCTGAACTATCTCTCTAATGTAGTTTCAATGAGCTAGATTATACAAAAGGCCATCTGGAAGTTAATATGGAGGCCTGACAAAATCCTGTATGTCCAACCGAAATGTTGCTAAAAATTACAAGGGTTATTTTTTAAAAAATAAAAATACTCGTGACTGATGATAACTGTGAGTATGGATCCAAAACTTATGGAATGTCTGATGAAGTGATATAAGTTTCATAGATTTCTTCTTCCTTGCTCACACCTGATACAGAATTTCAGTCTTTGCTGGCATTTTTCACAGTGGCTGAAAATGGTTGTCTGAGGCAAATTTGGGCCAAGCAATGCTGGTCACCGCGCTGCCGGCCTTGCAGAACCTGAGCTTACTTTTTCTCAGTAGATCACCTGTGGTATTCAGAGTTATATAATAAAACTCTGATTTTATCTTCATGTAATCTGTGCTGTAGGAGTTAGTATAAAACAATACAAAGTGGCAGAGACGAAAAGCAGGTTTATTGAGAAGTGGTGTGAATTTGATGCACCAATTCATTGCTTATAAATGCTGTAGGTTGAAACAGCAGCACAGCTGTCCTGGTAGCATATATACTCTTTTCTTTGTTCCAAATTTTTGAGAAGGATTTCTAGGTTATCATTAGCCTAAAGACTTTCACCTTCTAACGATTCAACTTTTAAATCCAGCCGAGCGGTAGCATTTTGGTTTTCACCAAGTAGAGCAGCCTAGGTTTAATAAAATATTTTCCTATTGCTTTCACACTAAAGTGGAAGGTATGCCTACTATCCAGCTTATGAGAGTCTAATAGTTCTGTCTGTATGTAAATTTATGTGACATTTGCACTGGAGAATTGCTTAAAAAATGAGTGATATTTCTACAGTTTACTGTTTTTCACTTTAAGTATGTTTTCTGACAATATGTCTCCTATTAATCATTTAAGCAAAAGTAGTATGTTAAAGGAGCCATTCAGAAGCAAGAACCCATGGTTCATTTAGTGCTGTCTGAAAAAATTCTTTATTGATTGACATCCTCTGTGGTTATGTGATGTAATATTTATAATATGTCACACAGCCATACATCAAAACAAGCATGTCTGTTGTTTCATTTCAATGCAAAAATGTTGATTTCAGAGAGGTCAAGGTAGTTTTAGGTCACATTGTGGCAAACCACCGTGTCAAAGTGTGAAGTGATTGTATTTATGCATCTGCTGTAAACTGCAACATTGCTTCTATTTTCTTTCCCCTCAATTTTTCGAAAAACCTCAGTATATTTTTTCCATATAAACTAGGTTAATTAAATCTCATTTAAGAAGGAAGAACGCACTTCTAATTAGTTGAATGATTTATGGTTCTGCTGCTATAAAGAAAGCTTCCTGATCCTTTTCCATAATTATTTGTTACATTATATGAAATGTGTTTGCCAGACAACATTAGACTCAAAAACCAAAAGCATACATCTATCTGTCTATCTATGGGGAATATATTCACCTACATGATGGAGCTGATTAAAAGTACTCTGCTAATTTTACTCTGAATAGCTAATTTAGAGTTTTGAGTACATGTTCTCGAGCACCTTGGACACAACTTTTTTCTTCCTTCCTCCAAAACGTACAGGTTTATCTCACAGATTTAACCCAAGCAAGCTTTCCTGAGTGAGAAAGTATTTGTATTTTCTCAAATGTATTGTTTCATATCTCAAAAGCAAATGTTTGAAATGGCCAATTTCAACATTTTTTAATGTTTTGAAGTAACATTTTTCATAAGATTTTTATGTTGTTGAGAAAATTTGCATACAAATACACCAAAATATTGCATTTTAGTGAACCTGAATTATGTAAATATTTTGCTTTGCCATAAACTTTAACTGGCTTGGTTTTGTTTTGTTCTGAATAGGACCTTCTTTTTGTAAATTTTTGCAGTGACCATTGGAGCCATGGCTTCATTTTTCATTGAGCTTTAATTTCATTCCCACTGAGTTCAATTAGAGTTCAGGCTATTTAATTCCTCAACCAGAAAGAGAAAGGTGCTAGAAATCAAAGCTTTACTTAATCTTCTCATTCCAACAAACTGAAAAGATCTGTAAAACCCCCAAAATCTGAACCTTAACAAAACGCGGACAATTAAATTTTAAGAAACTCAAGGTCTAGTAATTTACTGAGATATTGGTAACAGAGATAAGAAGTAATATTAAATCTTTTAAAAATGATTGGGTTTTATCATAAATACTTTTAAAATGTAAAAACTATGCATTTTGTCAAGAAGTTACGTTCTGATTCCTCAGATAATCCATTGGTATACACCAATTCTATCAATTTCAATACTAACACTTTTCCCAAGTTTTTAATTTAAAATAGGTTTTATGCAAAAATATTGTTATGGCTTTCTCAAAGTAGTTAATTTGTTTCTAAGAAGCAGCAAAATTTGAGTGGTTTTTTTTTTTTTTTTTAAAAATGAAAAAAGAAAACCCATTTTTTTCCATCTCCTTACCTTTCAAAGGTGTGGGAAAACAAATTGATAAAAATATTTCTATGTTTGTTATTGGAATTTTTGCTTGGTCAAGAAAAGTAAATAGAAAATTCCCTTCTGTGGTATTTTTAGAAGCAAACTTGTTTGGTTCATTTTAAAAACTCATAGGTTTTTTTTCCCCATGATTGTAAAATGGCTTTACTTTCTGTAAAAAAAAAAACAAAACAAAACCCAAAACACAAAAACATCAAACTAAAAAAAAAAGCCAAACAAAAACATTTTTACTTTTTTTTTTTTTTTTTTTTTTATTTGGGAAGTCTTATTTTGGAAAGGGGTATCTTGGCAGTGAGGGCAAGGGAAAGCAGATTGTCTAAAACAGAATGGTGATAGGAAAGTTTTAAAGGTTTTTGGTTCAAATAGGAAGCAAGAAACGTAGAAAAATAGCTTGCAAAACAGTGTGTCCTCTAAAATAACCTATTCTACAATCTCTACTTTGAAGATTGTGTGAAAGCAAAGGTCATGACCCGGAGATCAAAGTAACAGAAGTCAACACAGTAATTGCTGGTTGCTTCTCTTGTACCCACACTTGGTCAGTCCTGTGGGTGTATTGTTTGCAGGGAAAACTTCAAACGTGGTGTTACTGAACTGTGAAAAATCATCTGGGTCAGAATGTATTACAAAGCATTTGCGAATGCTGCAGGTGACCTCACCTATTTTCATTAAAGCGATATGATTGTGAAGGATATGTGCCGTGTGTGAAGTTTTCAGTGCTTGCTCATTCTTCTTTGCTCCTTATTGACATTTCCTGGAATGATACATTCATTAAGTGCTGTTGACATGGAAACAAGGGCAAGTGGAAACAAATGCCTGAGTTTATTTTAAATTAGCTTAAAAGTACATATACTAGATATGCTATCTTTGGCAGGGGGAGCAAATGGTGATAACCTTATGAAGTCCTCTTAAGATATAACAGCAAGAAAGGAAGTACATGTATTTTGTATGGATTAACTTTTCAAGCTAAATGAGCTATTGCCGTCCCATAGGTTTGATTCTGTGAAATGCTGCATCCTCTTATAGCATTTTCAGTTTCCCTGCAGTTTTGTTTTGTTTTATTGTGCTTTTGTTTTGTTTAAGCGTGTTGTTTTTTTTTTTTTAAATTCAGACAGAAACTACTTATCTTTAAAAAAGATATTTTTGTTATTGTATTTGGTAGCATAAATACACAAATATATATTCAAGAAGCAATAGGAGATTAGAAGCCCTCAGTAAGTAATGAAAATAATGCTAATATACTTGGTCAATATTGGTGAACTTACTGTTGAGGCTCTTTTGTAGCAGGATGGACTGAAGTCTGTGGTACTTCTGTATGTGTTTTCTAAGTACTTAATGAGATGATATAGGGTATTTTCTTACATCTGTATAATCTATGAGTCTGTGCTACTTCACTGTTCGCATGAGGCCTTGTCATTTTACAGTACCTGGAAGAAAAAAACCCTGTATTTGATAGACATGAAGTGATCAAATGAATTTGAATGACATGAAAAGCCATACAACTTCCATCTGCTATTAGCCCGTGTAAGGATTTATGAGCAAAGGCTATTAGAATGTTTTGGTTCAGCCAAATAAGTTGAACTTCATAATACCCCAATTTGTCCATATTAACACAGAAAGTCAAGATATAACTATAATTATTGGTACATGTATTGAGAGATATTTTTCTAATTCATGGAGTTTTTTGCCAGATTGAAATAGAGTGGAGGATGTGAGATATTAGGAGGTGGTCCGGATTTCTGAGCGACTTGGGAGCCCATCAGAATTCCGTGGTCATCACCAAGCAGTGCCAGAGTTGCAGAGAGGCTCTGTGATCCTCTACCGTACCTCATGCCAAAATCATGCCCCCTGTTCTGGAAGATGTCGATTTAAGTTTATGACCGGGCTTCTTTAACTCTTTATTGAGTAAGTTTTGTTGCAGAAAGAAATTCTGCAACCTGTTATATGCTGTTTGGTGGGTTAATGGTAGGAGTAGGGGGCTAAAATTTTTGATGGTGCAGAAGAAACAATTGCAGGAGATAATCTAGTTCAGGGTGATAAACGTTTGCTCAGTCCTGATTTTTGTTTTCATCTCTCCCCATTTGAATACTGATGTGACTTTGCTGACTTTGGGTTATTTATTTTTTCTAGTTTATAAAAAAAATAAGTGAGGACATAATCAGCCCTGCAAAGTATGAAATAGGTATATTATTTTTATGTTCTATGATTTTCAAAGAAAGGAAATACAATAGCACAGAAAATAGAAGAATGAAAGTAAGCACTTTCTGAAGCAAAGAACACATTGCAGTTATGATATGGGTAGAGCTAGACATTTCTGCATTCTTCTGAGCAAATATTTCTCAATTTTTCAGTACCAGATGAATTTTGAGGTTAAAACATTGATTCTTATAGTATATTTTTATATTCCAGTTTTTGAAAAAAAAAAGTACAAAATAAAGGTCTATACAAATTCTAGTTCTTAACATTGTCTTTCTTCAAAGGTTTGGTGAAAGACTTTATTTTCTCTGAAGCTCTAACATATACAAATTTACTATATTTTTCTTGTAGTAGAAGGAGAAAAAAAACCCCCAAACATTATTTTCCCAAGTAATTTATTGCCACTTTTAAGATTTTTTTTATAGTGTGGCTCACGGGTGATGCCATTATCTTTCACTATCAGGAGGCCAACCGTGTTCTACAACTTATCTGCTTTTCCAAGGGAAGTAATAAATGAATCGAGGCCCTTAGATGCTATGATATGATGGGATTTATTTTTTTTTTTGGTGCTCACAGCTCTAGAATAAAAATTTCCTGTAACTGTTTGACAATAGTAAAGAATAGTGTACTGATACTCATTAAAAGAGACAGAATTTTTATGCCTGAATCTAATGACTACTGAAAAAATAGATCAGAATGAAGTTATGAAGTTACACAGTAGCTATTTAACAAAAATAAAGAATCGACATAAAAGTTATTCAGACCTGTGTGTTTTGGATCAGGACTGACAAATTTAATGCATATGTTTGTTCCTTTCTTCCATTTAATTCTTTAAGGAACACTTACACATTGTCTGGGAACCCTTTTGCTTCACCTGTGAAACTCCCTCCTAAGATTGTGTGAACCATCACTGATTTTTCAGGGGTGAGGGAATAACCCAAGGACTATGTTTTAAGTAATGACTGTTACACAGTAAAGAACTAGAACCAGACACAGAATATACCTGTAAGGTAACAGGTAGATCTTATTTTCCGTGTTTGTAAAGTAGAGTTAAGATGACAAGTCTGTGATTCGTCAGAGGCCGTAGAGTAAGTCAGTATCAGAGACAGTATTTCTTTGTATGAAAACTAGAGTCGAGTATTGTTTAATAAATAGCAATAGCTGATCTCAAAGCTGTCTTTGTTCTGTCCCTTTCTGAACTCCAACATGTTTCTGCAAAGGAAGGCTTTTCCCCATTGAGCTGTTGCCAATGTCAATAGCAGCTGATTCCCAAACGCACCATATTCCTTTGCAAATGCCCTCAAACCTGTGCCTCTTTTCCAATATCTTGACAGGTCTTTGTAAAACTTGTTAAAATAATACTAATCATGTGCAATGCTTATAAAATTGGTAAATGAATTGTTAATCTTTATTGTCATTTTCACTTAACTAAGACTGAAATAACATGAAATGTGATATTCTCTGGTCTTTTTCCATCTCTGAGTGTTCCTGTTTGTGTGTGATGGATATCTGTTATTAGCTTACTTTCACGGGACTCTTGGCACTGGGAGTCAAGGGGGAAAGATGATTCTGAACAAAAGAAGATGCAACTTTGCTTACATAGTTCATTTCCTTAATCCATCACGAATTCGAAGATCAGTTTACAGGCAGTGATAAATGGATCTCTAAGCACCTCCGTGGTGTCTCTGTTTTTTTTCCTCTCTCTGGACCCGACCTTTAATCCTCATCACTGAAGATAATAACCTTTTTTCACACCACCACAAAGATGTTAAAACCCAGTAACAGCAGTCTCAGAGCACATGGAGCAGTTATGGAGAGTTTCAAAATGATTAAAATAAAAAAAAAAATGATTAAAATAAAAAAAAAAAGAGGGGTGGGGGATGGGGTGCAAGGAGACCCTGGCCCTCAATCTCTAATCTAAAATAAACCTTCCTAAATTTATAATATAAAATTTAGATGCATCTTTCTTCATTAAATAGCATTCTCTTAACTAGTGATTTTACAAGTCTAACAGGTGCAATGTGTCATGCAATTTATGGATCCTAGTACCTGCCATAAAGTATTTTATGATGGCTACATTCTGTGTTATTAGTAGCTGTCTTTTTCTGCAGCCATTGGTGTTTGATAATAGTCTTAAAACACCCAAAATTACTTACCTGCAAGCAACATTCCAGATAGTCCCTGTTGACAGTTTGAATAAGTTTAGTGCCCTTTTGTTGTACTTTACCTTCAAAACAAACTGATTGAACCATCAATAGCTCCTGAAAGCTGACAGAGGCATGTCATCTGGGCTAACCCTCTGATAGTAGGTTATCTGTGGGAGTTAACCTCCCTGCATTGTTAACTGAAATGTTTTATGTACTATGCAACTTTAGGATACTGCTGTGATAACCTTAGTAACTAAGTCATACATCACAGTAAAGAGATTTTGTGCAACAAATAACCCTGGATTAAATTTACAAGGGTTGAATTGATATTGTAAAGTGTTCATTCCAGGGCTTTGGTAATCCTTTCCTGTATTTTTTATGGCAAACTTGTGTTACATATAGATTGAAACTGCATCTTCATATTTCTAGCTAAAATATATCCAAGAAGACCAGTGCTTTTCTTTGGCCATTTAATAAAAAAAGTATCATATTATTTTCATATAAGTTAGATTGCTTTTATTCCACATTTAGCAAAAAGAATATGAATAAATGGGATTGTGGTTTGAATCACCTTTTAAAAGAATTAATCACTGATATACCTTTGTTCTACTGGTGGGATAACCTTTAACTTTATAATATTTGCTCTTTTTAAGGTGTGCAGTTAAAAAAAAACACAAAGCAACCAACAGACAAAAAACCCACACCAAAACAAACAAACAAAAAAACAACAACAAAAAATCAATCCCTAACCTGTGATTTGTGGTGTAGTTTGCTGTTTAGTTTACGTGGGCAGGGTTTTTTGGTTTTGTTTTTGGAATTGGCAAGTACTGGTGCTCATTCTGTTTTTTGAAGTGCAGTCAGAATGACTTAAAAATACAAAAATACATTTGTATCAAGGAATGCTATTATAATTTTAAGCTCTTTTGAAATGATTGAGAGACTGACATTAGGGCTGTGATCCAAAGTCAGCATAGATGACAGTGCTGTCTTAGTCTGTTGTCATTTTTGTTGCAGCCTGCTTTTCAATGGCATATTTCATTCCATCATTAAACATTTGCTGATTTTCTAATACCGATGTTTTCTTCACCTGAATATTCATCTTTTCTCACCCTACACTTAGTGGGTGTCTTTACTCGTTTTTAGCTTCACTCTTCTTCACTCTTGACATATTGTTTCCTTCTGTACATGTCTTCATCTGAAAGAATCTGTTGTCATCAGAGCTTTTCTGCCAGTAATGCAAGATGGATAGCTTCTCCTCCACTGAAAGATAAGGGCCAGCAAAATGCCAGGGAGGACTGGAAGGGCAGCCAGGAAAGCTGGGAGGAGTCTAAGAGTGAGAATGTGTCAGTCTCATAGATCTGTAGCTGTTGTTTAATAAATGGTCTTAGGACAAGTTCTGTTTTGTAAAGTGACTCTCTCTTTTTCTTCTTGTAATATCATTGAAAGTAATGGATTGAAGAATCACAATTAAATTGTCTGAGCATTTCAGTACTGAGCATTTTCAGTTCGCTTATTAACAATTTATGAAGCTGCTGCCTCAGAGGAAAGGTGTACTTGACGAGAAGGTTCATTTGCAGCATTAAATTTTTCTTGGTTGTAGAAGGGGAGTCGTACAGTCTTTTACACATGTTTATCTGGTCTTGAGAACAGTATGATAAGATAACTCTTACCTTTTAAAACACATTTTTTGTGTGGTGTTCTTTTTCAAAATGTTATGTAGAGTTTTTTGACTACTTTGATTTCTTCCTCCCAGTGCCAGAAGGGACTGGTATGATTAGGAGGGTCTCTGATAGACTGGAGTTCTATGCAAAGCAGCCGGGCATGGGGAAACATTATCAATCACCTTCCTACCCCCTGCCAGGAAAAGTCTGGCAATTCCCTTGCTTTGCAATGTCTGCTTCACATTTGGTTGACTAAATGTAAATAACGTGTACTTGAGGTGGTTGGATATTTTGATTTGCCATGGTTGTGTGCCTTACTTTGTTTCTGATCTGCCATGTTCTCTCCCTCTGCAAACAAGGAGCCAATGGTATTTTTTGAGGCTAAAAAGCTGCTGTACTTTGAAGAAAAAGGATAAATAGAATATAGTAGTGATGGATCCTAACAAGAACTTTGAATTCTTAAAATATTTTAAATAAAAACAGTCTGTCCCTGTGTGCTGCTGTGTTTAATCCTGGGATCCATATGCCATAACGACCTTTCAAGACAAAGGATGGTGTTTTGGATGTATGGTGGAAGACAAATTGTACTCCTCCCTGATTTGCTGTTCATGTGTCTCTAGTGTTGTTGATCATTGTGGCTTTTGGAAAGTATAACAAAAATCTAAAGAGGTGTTGGCAAATGAATGTTTGCTGAGAATTCTTTCAGAGAAGATAGCTGGCACTTTCCCATGTCTCAGATTGGTTTTCCCCTGCAATGTGGGATGGAATCTTTGGATTCACTCAGAAGTCCTTTTTCCAAACTGGCAATTCAAAACAATTCCCAATTTATTCTATTTCTGGGTATACCTTATACCTCACTAACACCTATAGAGAACATACATGCCCATGGTGATAATTTTCATATTTGTTTGATCCACACAGTATTAAATTGCTATGGGCAGCTTACAGTAAGCTTCATGAGAGAGAGTAAAATAAATATAATAACTTTTTACATAATCCTTTTCATGCAACATAGCTTAAAGAGAGAAAACAAAGGCTGTTGCTGTTTATTGTTGTTATTTTTCAATCATTTAGTCTGTGAGTATGTCTTTGCTTATTACTGGATTTTAACTGTGTGCGTTTTGCTTTCTGTCAGATATTTTGTCCTGCACAAGTTGACAAACCTGAAATTTCTGGATACTCGGAAGGTAACAAGGAGGGAGAGAGAGGAAGCCTTGGTAAGAGGTGCCTTCATGAAAGTGGTAAAGCCCAAGGATGCCAAGGTAGGAGAGTAATGCCATTCATTAATGCTGTTTTAAAATAACTCCAAAAGCTTTGCTGTGTCTTTTGCTACAGTAGCAGACAAAAACTTTCAAAGGAAAGGACTGGTAAATGTGGTCAGGTGAGGGACAAAAGCGTTAGCAATTTTTCTGCGGTTTAATATCAAACTTTACTGTTACGTTTAATGGACTGTGGTTATGTTATCAAATTTCTGGTTTCCAACCTCTGTTTCATATAACAAAGTAACTAATGTGTGTCGCTGAGCTTAAAAGAATATTTTTACCCTGTCTAAAGATGTGCAACAACTGTGTGATATGCTTTTGTGAAAGAATGCAATTTTTTCTGACAAGTTGTCCCCTGCCTTGTATGTTAAAACACAAATGTCTATTGCAGAGCTCACACCTATGGCGTTTATTGGCTTTTAGTCTACCAGCTGATTCTAATTTTGCATGATGTTACTTAATGTGGTGTCCTGCTTATAAACATCAACAATATCAGAGAGACAGTTTCATTAATCTGAGCTTCTGATACCACCTGCATCAACTCTGGGCATACCGCAGTATGCAAACCGAATGCGAATGTGAATTCTCCACTTTCCCTTTCTTTCCCATTGTTGATCAATACACAATAACAGCAATCTGAGCTTCAGAGTGTTTCAGTGCTGCAGATCTTTCGTAAAAGTCCACTCAAGTTTTCAGTTCTCTGTTTGCTGTTTTGTTCTCTAAAATATACCATCAATATTTTATTGCAGATTTCCAATAATGCTGAATAATAATGTAGCAGTTATGGAAATGCCGTGTTTGATAGCATAACAGTGTTGCTAGATAAATGCATTATCACAAGTACAATTGCAGTGCATAACAAATTATTTCAGACTGATTCATTTATAACTACTAAAATGTTAAGAGTTCTGATACAAGCATAGCTTTGATATATTGTTTACTACTGCCTTTGGTTACTTCAGCTTCATGTATGTATTAAATGAAATAATTTATTTCTAAGCTGTTGTTGATATCTTATTCACAGCAAACGATCTCTGCTGAATCTGGCCAAATTCAACAGCTGAAATGTCTTAGATATAACATGTTGTCTTATTTTATAATTCTTCTGATTTAATCAGATTTTGGATCTGTTGAAGCATTTTAAAAATTTTATTAGCAATTAGATTTTTCATTTAAGAGTCTGCTTTTTGAATTTTAACCAACTTAAGAAAGGAAAAAAGTGTCTGTTTCTTAAATTTGAATTTCTTTTTCTGGATGAAACCTCTTTTTAAGTCAATAGCTAAGGGTAAATTACTTCACAAGTGTAGTGATAACATCTTTATCTTTTATACCTGTAATTGAACCTTTTGTATAGTTTTGAATTATTTACCCACTGTCTTATGATAAAACAGACATTTATTTCAGCAAATTTGCAGAAGGCTCAAATTTACTGTTGTTATTGCCATACTAAAGGGTTTTTTTTTTCTTCTTTATAAATGGTTTGATACAAATTGCTGATGGTAAAATCATTGTAAATGCTTTTCATGGCATGAATTAATGCTTCTTAAGGTGCTGCAAAATTACCCTCATCATACAATATTATATACATATTACAGAAGTGCCTAATTTAAAATAAATATTAAATTGGATGCAGAACAGATATTATAAACCTCTTAAAATTGTTTTGAATTTGTGCTTGTTTCCTAGGATATTCATGCTTACAGTAGGCATGCATGCAAACTCTTTTTACATCTGAGAACACTCGTAGAGTCCTCTCTGCATATATGTTTTCAGATGCAGATATGTGTGTATATAGTTATCTATAGCTGTACTCCAAGACCGTAACAAGCAGCATTCCTCTATATATCACAAAGATCATGTGCACAATAACTATACTTTCAAATTCTATCATATGTTATGCATTGGATACGTTTTGGTATTTTTTTTAATTCTTCAGCCTTCAGGTTTCTTCAATCTTGTGCTCTCTTTCTGTGCGTTAGTTCCCCTCCCGCCCGTATAGTTGAGATTTTTGACCAGCTTCAGCCAAATTTAACCAATGGCTAGTGGTAATATATTCTAAGCTTTCTGAAACTAGTTAGAGGAGGATACACCTTGAACCAAGCTAAGAGGAAGACTGAAGCACACCCAGAAATGATCATCAGAAAAAGTCCTTAAGATGTTGACCTAGTGAATGTTTTTGTCCATCCCCCTAAGGCAGTAGCCACTGTGTCAGCCTGTGCTTGCCTGAATGGAGTGATTAATATTTATGTTGGTGGATACCGAATGGAAATGTTGTTCTGCCAGACGTAGTAACAACAGTGAGCCTATCAGACTTGCTTTTTCAGAAAAAAAACCAACACAAACCCCCAAATCCTAAGTTAGGTGTGTTTTTTTTCTCTCCATTATGATAAGCAGGAGATGGTATGGCTTATTCAGCATAAAAAGCAGACTGATGATCTAAAGAGGCTGTGATGTGGGGAGTTGTTTTCATTTTAGTCTTGACATGAAATACTTGGGAGAGCAAAATACCCCACCAAGAAAAAATACACAAAATGAGAATAAAAGCAAGAAATTTCCATCTGACTAGCTTGTGTTTACTCAAATGCAAAAGTATCTAGCAATCACCAGTCATCACTAAGTCATAAATATTTTATTTTGTATAAATTTTTTTACTTTCATTTTTCTCTATTTTTTTCATTTTTTTTTAACAGAACACTGCACTTTCTTGTGCTTTGCTTCATTTCATCCTTTGTTTAAAATGCATCTGTTTGTGATGTGACTGTCTTATGGAAAGATGCAGTCATTTATTAGAAAACAGTTTAATGTTAGAATGCAGTGTTCCATCTCGCTATGTGTGAGATAAACTTCATTATTCTGTGATGTTTATGTTTTCTTTTGTCAAAATATTGAACGTTGTATCATGCCTGATTTTAATAAAGATTGGGTAAGCCTGGCTGGATAAGAGGCATTGAGCCAGATGAGAAAGCCTCGTTTAATGACCAGAGCATGACCTCATTTCACTGGCATAAGTGTAGATCAAAGTGGAAGATGCCTGTCCAGTGTGAAGTGTGTTTCTGGGCATGACAGCACTTCACATCAGGAAGACAGCTCAAGAATACGACAGTCAAAATTGCTTAATTATGTCCCAGCTTTGTAATTATTCATCCCTGCTTCTACAAAGAGTACAGTTGTCATTTCTTGACATAATTATTTAAAACTATACCCTTCTTTGGTTTATAGGTGTATGAATTCTGCTTCCAACTGTTTCATCTTTAAAACTTAGACATGCAAACCAGAATGTGATTTGAGAATATATTTTAAGACTCCATATTTTTATTTTGCATGTGATATAAACAAAATGAAATTATGATGTATCAAAGCACATAATAATTTAATATTTTAAAGGCCTATATTCATGATCATTTAATCTAGATGATAAAATGTGGATATATCCATCATATCTAAAGTGTGTTGCTATGAATACACACTGTTGTAGGTCTCTTTAAATATAAATTTAATTGCTTAATACTGGGTCAATGCACTTGCTTTTATAAAATACATATATTTCCCAGTACGTTGCAATCCCTCTGACAAGAACTACTTTTTAACATACTGCATTTTTAAGGTTAACATTTTTATCAGTTTTATTTATACTGGAAAATGCAAGGAGTGTGCATTTAGTCATATGTAACAGTCTTGCAGCTTATGGGACCAAATCATCAGCAGGTATACATAGGTTGACTTCCAAGTAACTGACTTAATATTATGTGGAGTTATTCTGCTTTCTTGCGGGTTTAGCAAGCATCTTGTCCGATGGGTATAAAGGAAACTGTACAACAAAAGATGGCAGCATAGGTGTTTTGGAATACATTGTTTTCATCACAAGTTATAATTATAAAACCTGACATAGTATTTGTTCTCTGAGGAACTAAGATGGCATCACTTAAGCCAAAAGGCAAGTCTAATATCTGTGTTTCATGTAATGGCTGTATGTGATTCTTGCTCACACTCTTACTTTGAGAGTAGAGTATGATTATTTTATTATGATAGGAAAAGGAAATATTTAGGGAGTACAGCTTAAGAAATAAGGTGAGCTAAAATCTACAGTGTTACTTTCAGAACCATTGTGTCAATGAACTGCTAACTGGTAAGATACCTTTTTGAAACGGCTTCTACATAATAAAGTTTCTTATTGTCTAGACATCAAGATTTCATGTACTAAACCAGAACAATGTCACAAATTTAAGACTCCTGCCTAGACTGTGATGCAGCAAATAATATTGACTTCAAAGACATCGTAGCAGTCATGTTACTACTTGGCCCGATGAAGGATCCATTTTACTATTTGGACAGTTTAAGTATTTTAAGCAAAAGTTCATAACATAATTGGCTCATAAAGCCCTAATGACTCATCAAAATTAGGAATAAAGAATAATTGAAAAAAAGCACCAGATTTTATATTTCTATGTATGAAAGCTTCGGCGGTTTAGAAGTGTTCATTGCTGAGTAGGATCTGCCAGATACAAGAGGGGTACTCGTTAGAACTAAGCTGACAGAGCGAAGTTCAGTCATTTAACATTTTTCATTTTTAAAGTTCCATTGTATCAAAGAAATCCCATGATCCAAATTAATTGTAAGCTAACATACCTATATAAAAATTTAATGAAATAACTGTGTGTGAACACTTGCATATTTTTTTTCTAAAACTGGTGCATGACATCTTGACCTAAGCCTTTCTTTGGCCCACTGGCTTTGCATATGATCAATAACAGGCCGGTGTTGCACTTGCTGCATAACATTTTATTCTAGTGAGGAACGCAACAATAAAATTAATCCGGCTGTGAATTTGTGCATCATGTGATGAAGCTCTTGGTCCTGGAAAAGGATTAAGAACAGGGTCTAGAGCAAACTGCGAAGGCCAGTTGGTAAAGAGTTGTGTTCAAAGTGCCTGCAAGGGCATTTGCCTTAGAGCAAACTAAGAGGCAGCCTTAGGAAAAAGCAGCAACAGAGGGAAGAAAAGAGTCAGTATCCAAAGAGGAAGCAAAGACAGTTGAGATAGTAAAGCTGAAGATGAGAATCTGAGTTACAAAGATATTGGAAAGTAAGAAGCTTGTGTGCAATACTTTAACCTGTGACCTAAGACATTTAAAGGGAGTGGATTTTTTTTTTTTTTTGTGATCTGTATCTTCATATATGAGAAGTCACATGATTAGAGAGGAAGAAACTCAGTCAGCAAATCTGAGAAAAACAATGAATTTGAACAGTGGGGACAGAGCTGCAAATGCGCAGCTGCTGAAATAGAAAAGGAATGTATTCCCTGTGCTTAGCCTGCTGTAATTCCAGCTGTCGAGAAGGAAGAATAGGCACGTGTGGGTCATATGTATGTTAGGGTAGGGGGAAAGACTCTTCTTCATTGTTTGTTCTTATGGTGATAATTTCTGAAAAACAACTATATATTTAGTTCTTTGGTAATGTACAATGTGGACTGCGATTCAGTATGTAATTACTATTGAAGATACAGAATGCAGAAGGTGACGTCCCTTTCTAAAATTATTCCTTTAAAAAAAGTATATGGTTGTCATGAAGCCAGTGTCCTTTTAGCCATTAGTGATCCCAGTGCACTTTTCACATAGGAAGGGGTGCTACTCCTGAAGGCCTGGCCTGATTCCAATTCAGGTAATTACCTTCTGCCTCCATGGATTTCTCTGCAGTCTCAATTTACTAAGGCATTCTTCTCCACCTTCTGCCCTAAACTGTTATGTAGTGTTGCAGTGTGCTAGTTAACCAGCTGCTACTTTGCACCTGAAAGGTGTCTGTCTTTCAGTAGCAGTGAGCAAATTGATCCCTTCGTAAGACTTATTTAATATTTGTAAAGCACTTGGACGTTCTCTGATGAATGGCAATAAGCACTGTATATCATTAACACATCAGTTTAATTGAAGAAGCTAGCATGACAACCTGTTTATTACCGCTGTTGGGTTTTTTATTATTTTTTTTTTTTTTTTTTGTATTTGTGGGTTCAGAACTATGGAAACTTCAATTATTACATGCTGCAAGCATATGGTCTGGCTTTTGTCTTGTGATCAGCCTATTCAGTCTACTTAACAAAATGCCATACAGCAGAATGTGGTGCTGTGATATCAGACAGTAGGGCAAGAATCATGATTGGTTTAAATTCCCAGTGGATCAATGTATCCTGTAAGTTTTGTTTCTCTTTCTTTTGGAAATGGAAACACTGTTGTGTACAATCAGAGCTCACGGCACTCTTCTGTAGTTCTTCTTTTCAGAAGAACTGATGCAATGGATCTCACTATCAGGTAACACCACTGTTAGGAATAGGAGTTGTTCATATGTTGCATTTTGTAAAAAAAATATAAAAATACTGTATTTAATATGACATTGATAAAACTCTGAGCCAGTTTATGTCTATCCATCTGTTCCTGTAGGTGATTCTTTTTTTTCCGTTGTTCCTGGACTTTGAAGCATTGTATGTCTCATGTACTCTCAAACATATTGATGAATCATTCCCATTGAAATAGTAGTAGTCTTAAGTGTGATGGTTAGAATATGTGTTAATTCTTAGCCATGAAACAAATGTCCAGTTATAAAATATTCTTTTTTTTCTGAAAGCTGCTTGTCACAGCAAGATTTCCAAGAGAGAAAATCAGTGGCAAACTGATTTGAAAATCAGTGGCAAACTACCACTACCAAAGGGTCCACTTATAATTTTGTAAATGTGAAGCAGCTGGTTCAAAAGTTGGAAAGAACTGTCCTGGCTGAGTGTATATTATTGCTTATTTTGACTATGATTGCACGTCATATAGTTTTCACAGCAAGCTTTGCAGTGTATGTATGTGCATGCTGTGTTAAGACCTGACTTCAGTGCTTCACTGACCCATCAACAGGTCACCAGATGCTAAAGATAAACGTGGTCACAAGGACCACTGCAAATGAAGAAAAAATGATTTGTTGTGTGATCTTCTCAGTAGCGTATCTTGCAGTAAGGGACAATATGCTATCAGGAAGATCACTATGTAAACAGAGTTGTGTTTTACGTTAACTTAACCAAGACCATTGGCATCCTTTCTGTCGGATGTTGTACTGAATGGATTTTGGAAAGGTGATTCTCACATACAAAGCAATTGTGTGAACTTTTCACAAATTGTGTGAACTTTTAAATAATTTTTTAATGTCATGCTCTCACAACTATGACTTGTTCTTTCACACCAACCTATGTAGCACGTAGTTTTTCATTGTTTTGAAGAAGGAAAAAAGAGCCAAGGGTTTATAGAGTTTAGATTTATTTAATTGGTCATCTGTGTTCAATTTAATATCTATGAAATGAATAATTGGAAGTCACTTTATATAGATTATAATAGTTGTCATTACATCGCTGTGTACTCTTCTGTTTTTCAATAGTCTCTTCTGTTGTTGGTAAATCCTAGGATCTAAATTACTGAAAGCTTCCCCCAGTGTTTTCAGGGTATTTTTTCTGTATTTCATGGTACTTTTCTATGTCTCTGCTGTAAATTTCCTCCTTATTTCCTCTTCCTTTCTTCCCCTCTCCTGGATTCTTAGGGAGCATGGAAGCTGAACAGAAACTATTTCTTTGGAGCATTTTACCAGATCTTTGTGATTCAAATGGCTGTGGTTTTTTTATTTCTTTTCTGTCTTGAAGTACTGCATCCCTTCATTAATGTAAATTTTTCAAGAAACTTTCTCTTATGATGTAGTTGACAACTTTGTGGTAGTGAAGTTTCAGTATCCAGACCAAAGAAGTAAATAAACAAATAAGAAATAGGGTGCCTTCAACATGTCATACTCTGCAAATTCTTATTTCCCTAGTATTCTTTGGTCTTGCTTGCCACTAGAAAAATTGGTTGAACAATGATATTTTAAATGATGTCTGTCATAATTCTGTTGTCCTCAAGTCTACAGAAGTGGATTGTATCTTCCATGTGTTTCCTTTTGACGTGAGTGGGATTGTGATCAAAAAGAATAGTTTATGGTGATCTGCAGGTTCCAAGTTCAGGTGTGAAGACTAAATTATATCAGGGGATGAAAGGCCATGCCTTTGTCATATAAAATGTGGTGCAAGCACATCATATAGCATCTAATTGCGAAATGAATGCTAGATGGTTTTTAGTACTGCCATAGTCAAATTAGATGAATGGAATGAGAGGACAGTGACAAAAGGGGAGGTAAAATAAAAGCACCTGGTGTTGGTTAATATTTCTAATCACTTCAGAAACAATGAAAGTATGATAAAATAGCAGCCTATTAGCAGTATTAGCAGTAAATTAGCAGGGACTTAAAGTATACAGCAGGTCCCTGTAGCAATGGCAGATAAGTATGTATGGAAGATGTAAGCTTTTCTGGAGCCACAATAGGAGGCTGGGCCCAGATACTGTAGGGTGGCTAAAATGGCAGTAGAATCCTGTGTTTAGGCAGCTGAATCCTGCCTTTCCTGTTACACTAAAAGAGACACTGTGTGCTGCAAAATACTGACAGGTCAAGAACACCAGAACATTATAATAATAATCCTTCCCCTGCACTAATGTCAGCCAGATTTTGGTCCAAAAAGGCACATAGGGCTGGTAGTGATGAGGTCACCTCCTAAAAGCACAAGCATATCAGTCATTCTCTCTTCATTAATGACTAAGAACATGACCAATTTGTAGCTGGTTTATGAATTATTTCAGGAAAAAGAGTTAATAATTTCTCTTCAGAGAAGGACTAATATTTTTCCCCTTGTCTCCACCCTTACCAGAAACGTGTAGGCCTAAGGGATATTTTGTAAGAAATCCTGAAATTTTTTGCCTAATGAGCTTCTAAAACTGCTCCTTTTGTCAAAGAAAAAAGATGCAGCACAGTTTTGTCTGCTCCCTTAAAATCATATTGAATTTGCGGATTCTGGTTCCAGCCCATGAATGTTAGTTGAAGCTGATGGTAACCTCGTTGTATTAAAATACAGGGAGAATAATTTTACTGAATTCTGTGTCTGGCTGCAGAACACAGTGCTAATTATAGCATGTGCTAATCAGGCTGGCCATTGAAAATCTCACCCAGTTTTGAAAGAAGCAACAGATTTTCAGTTGACTTTAGGGGCAGCGGAATATTCTTTGTACAGGCAGTTTCCACACCTGGAATCTTTGTTGATCTAGGTGAAAGGTGTACACAAACTTATGGTCCAAGTGCCCTTTAAAACTCTTAAGAAATCTTCCACCAAAATCACCTGTTGTGATTTGTTTGAACTTTGAATTTTCATGTTTTCTTTTTTTTTTTAATTTAAGTTTTTCTTGTCCAATTTACAGACTAATGTTTTAACTTTCTTGAAAACCTTGACTGAAGAGCATTTTTCCCATTTTGCAGACAATGGATCTGGCATAAAACATTTAAGATTTGGTGACTGGTTGAACATCCTTGTTTCAGGGAAAATGAAAAAAAATAAAATCTGTATTTGTTATTCACAGTATCCAAGGACAAAATATTAATAGGAAAACATACAAATTGTTATTAACTCTGCCATTAGGAACTTCTCTGATAAATAAAGAAAATTCCAATCACATTTCAAAAATGACCTTGCTTTGAATCCTGTACTGTGACTGATGTGTTTGGAGCTAGGGTTTCTTGTGACTTCAGCTGGCAAGGAATCTGTCCTTAAGTTACGTGTGTTTAATTTGTAAGTGTATTACCTTAAGGTATGCTTCAGTTCTAACATATCAAATGTCATTATATCAAGGCGCACAGTGAATGCATGTGCATTGTCCTAAAGATGATTCATTTCTCTTTCAACCTCGGTGGGGCTTGAAAACGTTATGCATTCTTTCTTGTAAAAGAACTTGTGGGATATTTGCTTAATGATTAAATTACAATTGCCTTTGTGTTTCTAATATTTGAGCTTGAAACAGAAGGAGATTACTGTTTTCTGTTACATCAGTGCAGCAAACTATCCTACATATCTTACTCTGGCAAGTTTCATTAGGAAAAGTATCATTTGGGTTAAAATAAGAAGTAAATTCAGGATTGAGAAATTAAGACTTTTTTTTTCCCCACATTGTGAGACTAAATATACAACTTTGTTCACATAACGGTTACAAACAGTTCACTGTGTAGGCCAAATGCTCTCTAATGCAGTAAAATTAAGAAATAATATGCTTTGAAAGTGATTTATGAGTGTGGTTAAACTGCCAGATTTACAAAGAAATAGTTCAGATCTTGGGAAGCCTCAGGAGTCACGTCAAAAATGAATTTGACCATGATTTAAACTGCTACTTTTCTTACATGACATTTAATATGTGTACTTTGGAGGCCCATATGTCTTTAATAAAATAGCATTAAGTTTTAAATATGATATGAATGCAGTCAGTTTCTAAATTCATAACCTTTTCCACAACTCCAAAATGCTAACCAATAAGGGAGTCATACATGCAATAAAACATAAACCTTAGAAAACAGTTTTTTATTAGAACAGTTAGACAGTTGGCAGCTGTGTCGTAATGCAATAAATACATGCAGCCAATGTGGGTTTATCAGTCTTTGTTTACACTGTAAGCAACTGGGACCAGACAACTAATTATAACTGAGGACCAAAGGTCATGAAAAGTATATTTTGTCCAGTGAACGTGTACTTGCTAGGTGAACCTCCTAATGGTAAGAAAAGTAATTTGTTAAATAAGAAACACTGAATTTGAATTTGTCTGAGAATATATGTTTATTAGAGAGTCATATACTTTCAAGACTGTTCTGAAGTACTAAGTATTTCAAAAATTATGAAAAGACATACACAGTTTACAAAGGATTTCAGTGTTTAGTAAATGGTGGCCAAAAGAGTTCTGTTTTTCGTGAAAACAGAATTGCGGGAGTCTGGTCTATGCTGAAATTTATATGCAATAACAAAAGAATGTTAGCATATTATGAGGTGTATTTCTTTGCAATGTGAGGCATTGTATTAATTTTGTGAAAAGAATGCATTTAAAGATTACTTTCTGAAACAGACTGTAGCCCACAGCAAAACCAGCTTTCTAGATAGAACATCAGATTCTGGTTTGTTTGCCAAGTTACCCATTTATTCCACATGCATAGAACAGTACTGCAAGCCTGATCACATATTCTAGGTAGTCTGACACTCTAATGAAAGCTACTGAAATGGTGTGGGAGTTGGGAAAAGACAGATTTTATGTGTACTCTTAAGAGTGTGTGGGGGTGGGGAATAAAAACTTGATTGTGGTATACTTTTTTTTCTCTAAAATGCTTTCAATGATTAGATTTCTGGTTAGTGTGGTTCTAGAAAAATGGAAAAAGCAAATTAAAAAAGTCTGCTTTGAGATGTATTACAAAGCATATATTCAAATGCTAATCTGTGGTCCTCCAGAATTATGGGTCCCCTAGAGCATCCAGAAAATTATTAACAGCATGTAATCCAGCTCAGTGTGAATGCATCTTTACTCCGTTAGCCAAATCTTTACATAATACAAATCATTCTACCTATAAAAGCACAAATATGTTATTGTTCTCAACAGGCAATTTAATGCAGCTATAGGGAGGAGAATAAGGGGAAAGAAGATTACAAGCTAGCTGATCATGCTTTTATTTCTCTTAAATCTCTCAGCATTTCTCTGTGGTTGTACTTGTTTAAAGATTGTACACAACTGTGCTGTCTGTATGATTTGGAAAGGAAATGAGCCTAAATAGGAAGTTTCAATAGGTGCAGTTTTTAGGGGATTTGATACTTTTATCGAAAATATACATTTTACCCCAGAAGCAGTGCTGAACCTGTAATCTTTTTTTTCCTTATAATTCTTTTGAAGACTTAAGTTTTACTGGAGAAAGCTCATTTATATTTGCCACCCAGTTGTGCAGCTTTAGCTACAGAAGAGCTATTAAAGTTAATTATTTTCTGGAGGGTTTTATCAAAAGGACTATTAGTGGGAATACATACAGAAAGTATGTGAATGAGGAAGAAAAATATTTTATTGAAATAATACATAACTATCTCCAGTCACGCTGTGGAGTCAGGATCCTGCTCCCATGGTATTATGTGAATGTGACTTTCTCTGATAATTCTTGTCAGCAAGGAGGTGGATCCACTGTAGCTCAAGTGTGTGGATTGGGGTCGTCTTTTATTATTGCATTCTGTTATTTTTTCCCTTCTATTATTTTGCCACCAGACTGAGGCTTGTGACTCTCACTCTAAAGTTTTGCATCTGTATGAAAATAATAGTTTTGTTCTTTGTATTGCTTTTGTTATTTTCCACTCAGCATGTGTCATTATAGTGAATGGGTACTACCTAATCACCGATGACTGGAAATTTATGTAAAATGTTTAGGTATGAGTAAGCAGTCAGCCTATTATTATTCTTAGTTGCCAACAGAAAATGTGAACGAAATGTTTGTTTTAAAGTGAAAGGTGGAGTTACTAACACCAGGGAAGTCTCTCCAGGAAAAAGAACGGAGTGGTAGAAGCAATGAGTGTTCCTGTTCTACCTGTTGTCGTCAAACCCATCAGGCACAAAGTGGAAGAAACTGTACATAGTTCTGTGAAAAAAGATCAGTCCTGAGTTTGAAACAGGACATCACTTGTGTCTTTTCCAGTTTAGCTACAGGTCAAGTCCATTGGATTGTTGAACATAAAGCAAAAATATCTGTGCTGCTGGGTCTTAGAGCTATTCTTGGAGAACTCGCTCACTTTGCATGTGTTTTGGCAGGAGTTTTGTGCTTTGTTTCATATTGCATATTGTTCCAGAGATGTCTAACAGGCCACAGTATTAATGCATCGCCCCAGGTCTGCTCAAATTTATAACTATGTTGCTTTTGTATAATGTCACCCAGCTTTTCCCCTTCCTCTTATGTGATGATTTTTCATATCTTTATGGTCTGAATAAGACTCTACAGTACTATTTGGTTCTAAATAACAAGTCAAGATGTTGTGTGCAATTTTGAAAGATGGAATGCTTGTAACGGGACTAGGCAAAAACACTGTATGTGTGGTGCAAAATTCTGCTTTCCTACGAAGAAAACCTTTGAATCCACTTTTGCTCCTGTTGAGTAGACTCTGAAGGAGTAGTCTGCTGTGCTGAGCAAGAGAAACACACACAGATCTGTGCCATGTCAAATGGCCTTTCTAAAGCAGAACTCATTAAAATGTCTGCATATGTGATTCTAGTTTCAAAACAACCAAAAAATAATTCTCTAAATATAAAGAAATATTGCATTGGCAAGATTTTCAGCAGCAGGTATACAGGCAATTTGCTGACAGGAGTACTTTGGATTTTATTGTTTATCTCTGACAGTAGAGAATTCTTACAAGGTGAGAAAATAATTCAGATTGTGAATAGAAAAATATCTTTAAATTGAGCTCATGTACCAGGCCAGAATGGGAAATGGTTTCACAGTAAAGGATACACTTCACTTTCTGGGAAGCATTGCTGTAAGGCCATTGACAGCTGCAAAGTAAGGAAAGAAAAAGAATAGAATTGATTTTATTTTTTTTATTTATTTTTGAACATGAAACTAGAGATGGTATTTTTCATAGCAACTTCTAGATTTCAGGGCAACAGCAACGTAGCTTTTGGGTCTTTTTCTCCCACATATGTTTACCAGTTTCTCTGGAGAGATCTTCTGAAGAACTGTTATTTATGTCTAGTGCTCTTTTTCTCCACCCTCTCCTCCACCTCCCCCCAAGTAGAAATGAATAGATGTGTTGTTGGTAGAGAACTTACTTGGTTTGTCCTCTTGAGGTCATATTTTGGCAAGTGGGAAGTCTATTTTTTGATTTGATAAACCCCTAGTGGAATATGGTTTGGCTCGTAAAAAGTGCTGTATACAAAGCCAATGGTTGTCTTGTCCTTTAGGGCCTGGTCTTCTACCTTCTGCCCAGAATATAGGGGAAACCAACAATCACTGGTTGAGACAGTGTCATAGTAGGACTACTGAAAATTTATGGAGCTCTAATTAAATCTAAAATGCCCTAATTTAAGCCCTGTACATCTTGTGTAATACTGGTGCGGTGAAGTTAATATAAGAGCTGGTGTCGTCTGGGAGAACAAGGCACATGCCTAATATTCTTTGCTGTTTTACAGCTGGGAAGCTATTATGTTGCAATCTAGACTCTCCAGTGATCCCAGAGAAAGTTCATGGAAGTTAATTTCAAGTGTATTTTCAGCCAGGAGATGTCAAAATATTGTATGTAGATAGACCAGCTGTTGCAAATTTGAAAAATCAGATATCTTTTTTTGGATTATTTGGAGAAAAGATTCAATTGAAGATTTTGCCTATACTATACTTACCTGAAGATGAGAGTAGTCTCTTCCAATCCTCGAATTGATAATAGCGATGGAAACACTGCATCATTAGGGGTAGTGTTTAGCTAGATACATGTTATATCTGTTCTGTGTGGCAGAAAATATTATTCTTTCCTATGCTGTCTTAAAGAAATAGATTAAGCAAATACTAACATGCCATGTAAATTGAAAATGGCAGTTACTTGATCTCAAGGTGGAGAAGAGCTTAAATTGCTGGTGTATCATTTTTTCATCTATAATATTGGCGTGGTGGAATAGTTTTAGTTAGTAGAAGCTTGCTGTAGTGGGAATAAAATAAATAATTGACTTATCTTGTGGTTGAACTTCTGGGTCCAGGCTGAAGAGCCATCCCTTTGTATCTGTAGTAAAATTCTGCCTGCAGTGCAGTGGCTAGAAACAATTTGCATTATCAGTGGAGACAAGATTTCATGCTTTCTCTTCTGCACTATTCTAAGAAATACTTTTTCTGAGAAGAAATACTTTTACTGAGAAGACTTTTTATTTTTTAAGGCAGATTGGGCTGTGTTTTGGCTTTCGCATAGACTTTCGGTGCTGGTTCTTGTCCACTCAGAAACAAGTCAGAAAAATAGCATAATCACTTTTTCCTTTGTTAGGGGCATGGAAAAAGCTATCTATAAAGAAAAGCAGATAGACCAGGTAAGAAGAAAATCTTATAAGATAGCCTTCAAGTATAAGATACTGTTATTGGAAGGCTGATACCATGGCCCTGGTGTAAATCTTGTGTGTAGATTCAGAAATATGTTTGTGTGCGATTAACAACCCTCCAGGATTTAAGAGGAGTTTTTTTGAGGGCTAAGAGCTATATTGTCTTTACAAAATCTCTTCTTTCTCCAGGTTCTGTATATGTTGAGAAGTCTTTTAAAGCCCTGTGCTGAATCTGCTCTTTGTGTGAAGTCTTTATAAATATTTATACAGCCCTACTGAGGAAGAGTCAATCCATTAGAATGCTTTAGGCTAAGATTAGCACTTGTGAAGCCTATTTAGCTAGATACGAGTTTACTTTATTTAATAACATTAAAGAGATAGTAAAAGAAAGCTTCTTTATCAGATAGTGCTAAGATCCATGAATTAGGTTTATTAATGTCTAACTATCAAATTATACTTGCCTCAAAATGCATGGAAGTAGCAGAGCAATTGCCTATTTGATTTGAGGGAGATTAGCATGTTTGTTAATGTTGAAGCTGCTTCCCATCTGTGCAGGCCCTTGATGAGGTCATCAACAGCCAGCCCTGCTTTCTTGACTCCCATACCTACTGGAGCAATGCTGAGCTGAGACTGTATGGCAGCTAATGCTGATTTTTTTCTTTTTCCCACTGAACTACATACAATTCCTGATTTTATGGCATTCATGCAGAAATATCTTGTGATTTGTAGTTGACTCGTGCAGATATCTGCAAATCAATGAATATTTGTGACAGACAACTTGCACACAGAAGTGAAGTGAACCAGCATCAAGGTAGTGATATTGGGAGCAATTGGTCTGTTACTGGTGCAGCACTGCCAGCAGGCTGAAGGTTCCTTTCATTACTGTTAGCTTTTAGGATAAAGAAAAAAAAAAAAAAGTGTGTTTTTGCATAGTACAGACATCTGGCAACATTGGAGGCAAATCTTCCAGGCAGAAGCATAACTTTATGGTTTTTCTTGTAGGCTTATATAAAGAGCAAGTATATACTTTGGGTACAGTCACATATGCCACATAAGGGACACTAGCTATTGCATGTGTGGATGTCTATTTATAGTAACCATCCAACCACAGACCTCTGAAACAACCATTTCCTTTAATGCTATATATATTTATTATCCCCAAATCTCTGGTATGTTTTCAGAATGTTACAGTATTCTCCTGACAATAATATAAATGAGAGGGTAGTAGCTCCTGAAACCATCATATTGTCATATTTTAAGTATACCCTTGAGTTGAGGATTATACAATCCAGAAAACAGTTCTTGCTGTCCCTTTGTTTTCTTATTTGCCCGCTGTATCTAGAATATGTTGGTCCCAAATTCCTTCTGTGTCACTCAGAGAAAGAGGCTTTGAGAGACAATTGTTGCAATGAGAATCTTAATTCCTTCTAATTACTGTCTCTGAAATAGGAATTGATGAATACAGTTCCTCAGTTTAGGGTCACTCCCACCACACACATTGTTTTTTTTCTTTTCTTTGGAACAAAGGCATTCAAATCTCTCTATCTCTCTCTACCTGTCCTTGCTTCCCAAAGTAGGACAGATTGATTCTCATGTAAATGGTAGGGTTTGGTACAATCTTAAAGATGATGTCAGAAGGGCATGATCAAAGCACGTTTTTAGAGCAAGAAAATGCAATAATACTGAAACTTTTCTTTTCTTTGCAGTCACAACATTTTGAGTTAGTTTGCCTTCTGCTGTGCCTCCCCTTTGCCACGGTCCCAAGAAGAAATGTATTAGAAAAGCTTATATTTTCAAGAATAACTTTTTCCCTGTTTAGTGCTTGTTGCAACCCTAAGAATATAAATGCAATAGACAGTTTCAATTTCATACATTTTACTTTTTTTTTTTTTTAGGAACCTTTGGAACCACTGCCTATGAGTTTTATAATTGACTCCTCTCTTAGTTCCTTTGGAGTTTTCTTCTGTTAGCTGGGTATTTTTCTCTTTTTAATTTGTATTTGATTCTCTAACTAAGCTCATTACAGGAAGTAAGTCTCAAAGTAGTAAGTCTCAAAGTGTAGGATTTTAATTTTTAATTTAAAGTTAGTTCAGTACAATCATACCTCCAGATTCACACAGAGGAAAAAGTTATTTTTGTTTCTCTAATTCTCTCTAAATTACTGTATTTTAGAGTCAGTTAAAAAAGTTTGTAAAGAGGAGATCTGCTGTTGTTTGTCACCTTAGATCTGCACTTTGGTAGGTAATAAGTAGACTAGACTAGAACTGCAGCAGCTGCTCTCAAGAAGTGAGAAAAGGCTGTAGCTGTGGAGATGAAGCGACTGGGAAAATCTGAACAGTAAACCCACTATTCCTTTTTGTTTAAAATAGCATGCCTTTAAGTTGCTTTGGGCAGCAATGATAGAAAAAAGTTGTAAAAACACAAGAAAAACATAGAAAAGACAAGACTGGGTGTTAACTAGATGGGAGGAAGTTAGAAGTGTAAAGAAGTTTATATTTATTTATCCTGCGGAATCAGAAAAGTACATCATCTTGAGTGAAGTTAAGAAAATTTTAGATGTTTCCATTACAGAGAAGTTGCCCAGAAGAAAAACCCTCTCTGAAAACTTCTTAACACAATTCATTTAAAGAAGAGTTATGTTTCCTGACCACTTCACTTGAAACACACCAAGTTAACACACATATATGAAAGTCGGGGACTTCTGTTAATTGTAATTCAATAGATATCAGCTTAGTTAACAAATTCTCTCTCTTGAAGAACTACATCCCCAGGTCTAGGTAGCTGGTGATAATAACTTCTTATGCCTGTTTTAAAGAACTTCTGGGTGAAATTAATCCTATCTAGTATTGAAACCTCTTTAAATTCCATTTAAAATATAGCATTTCTGTGTAAGCCTCATTCACCAAAAGTGAACACATTTTTAACAGAAACTCTGTGAATGTTGTGTTTTATCACTGCGTTTGTCTGACTAATATTAAGAAAGATTGCCAAAACCCTGTAAGTTTTACATATCATCTCAAAGATAACAAGAGGTCAGACAGCAAGCCCTACGTCCACAGATTAGTTGCATATGAAGAGCTGAGTCATGTTTTTCATATAAATCATATGGAATGGCTCATTATGAACACCTTGTAAAACTCAAAAGGCTTTATGATTTTTAATAGCTTCTGCAATACTGATTTACTGGCTGATTTGAGACAAAATATGTTGTAGTGTGGGCTAAGAGAATGTGTTATACTATCTGCATAAATAATAGTATGTTACTGGTTGTGCACTTTGGAAGCAAGTGGAATGTATATTACCTTATATCTTCCAACTAGATTTGACATTTCAACTTTTACTTATGACTTAAATCAACCTGGTTAGTGACAAACTGTAAAATTGAATCATGCATTAATTTTTTTCCCCGCGTGTTATCCATCACTGTACTAACCTGTGAACTAAATGTAAGTTGTAACAGTGGTAATCACTCTGTAACTGCAATTTATTCAATTGAAGACCATCTTATTAGTGTGAAAATAGTTTGAAGCGACATTTTTATAATGACTGTGATAAAACTTTGATGTATCCTAAATGTGTGCAATGTAAGACGTTTATAATGGCCCCAAGTGTAATATTAACACAGCCTTTTAACGCATGTAAAAAGATCGGTTAGTTTAGATTCTATTACCCAATATAGGTTAGATTCTTTTAGCATTGATTGCTGGTTCTAAATGTCAAAATTAGTGGAATTTCAAGACAGTTAAATGAATTCATATCTTTTGAGATGTACCGGACAGGTAACATTGCAAAGAGGAGTTAGATATTCAATTCATACGCATGATGGCCAATGTCACTTTGTCCCTGCTCTGTACATGTGGGCTCTGCTTGGGGTACTGTGTCCTATAATTGGAGAAAAGTTCTCCAAAAGATATCAAGTAATGGGAAAAATATTATCAAATACTTCCAGTTCAAAGATTGTCTCATAATTGCGTCTCAAAATCTGCTGAACATTTTGTAAAACTCCACAGAGTCTGTTCTTAAGATTAAAAGTTTCTTCATAATCTTCAGGTTTCAAAAATAAAAGCCCCTTCTTCCTTCCATTAACAGCAAAGAGATGCCTTAGTGTACACTTACATAACTAACACTTTCATTCTTTTTAATCCTTCAGGTGTTTCATTTAGCCAAACCATTGCTTCAGTCACCTTCTTATCTCCCACAAGTTCACCTTTTGTCAGAGAATTTCCCTTATTTTTCTTTTTTCTGCCTATGATTAAATTTCTTTAAAGTAACCAAGCCCCAGATTCCTTGTATTTCCAGGATATCCATCTGTATTTGATAAGCCAGTAATTGCAAGTTATTTTTTCACCTGTGTAAGGTGATGAAATTATGAATCATATTAGCTGTTTAAAGTATTGTTGTTAGATTTTTGGATTCTGCATCCTTTAGATAAATGAACTTGCCTTCGGAGTGGTTGTGTAACAATTTCACTGTATAAGAATTACTTCGTGGTGGTCTGTAAGATAGTTTTGTTGGTGGGAAGGGGTGACAAAAAAATTATACTGAAAATAGTGGTTATTTAAATGTATAGTGTCTCAAGACATCCCTGAAAATGTGTTTGTTGTAAATATTGAAGATTTCAAGAAATCACCTAATTGTCAGATGGTTTTGTTGTAAGAGTATATTTCTCAGTATTTTTTCTGTCATAGTAAAAGTCATAATAGAATAGCTACATCAGTTGTTCAAACAATTGTATGGCTAATTCCTTTCAGAGTTGATAGTGGTTATGGATGAGGTTTGCAAAATGTTGAAAGAAACTAGGTTTTTGGCATTATACATTTTTATTTGTATTGACATTTTAGGCATACAATTCTTCAGTTTATTTACATTTCTTAAGAAATATTTTAAATATTAATTTCATTTAACAATATTAACACTATTTCACAGACTGTCGAATAATAGTTTAAGTCCCTATGCTTTGTTTGCTGTGCAAACCTCAAAGTCTCTTTGAGAAGTAGGTAAGATATCTGGAGATAATACTCCTGAGTTGCATAGCTATTGTTCATCAAAAGACTCATTCTAGGATGATTATAGTAGAAAATAATTTCCCATAAACCTTGCTGTAAATTACTTGAGTAAAACCCACTATACTTATTATAGGCAGTCTGTCTTATCTGGTGATGCTCTTACTACATTGTGATGGGTTGCTGCAATGGGTCACTGGCAGCATGTGGAGGTTCAATGGGAGTCAACTTCCAGAGTTAATATTCTGCTTTCATATTCCCGGATATGTGAGTAGTCTGAATTCCATCTCAGGGGAGAAATAATTAAATTTACTTTCCCAATTAAGATCAGACTGCAGAGTAGCAATTGGCTTCAGAAAAAGCCTGCTATTATTCAAGCTAGAAATTAGTCTCGGTGGCCAGGTCTTGGCAGATAGTTGGACATCACTATTTTTGGAGGGGTGTGCTGCCCCCACCTAGTACGGAATGGAAAGTTTCATACCTAATTTAATAAACTAGTAGTTAGGCTTCTCAGGATTTCAGTTATGTCCCTAGTTCAAAAGCTTTATATGTACCAATAAGAAATAATTTTGAGCTGAAACATCTTCTCCACTCCATATGCCGAATCTCTGCCCAAGACATTACTGGAAAACAAATGCAAAACCTGAACGATTTATTTGTACAGAGACAATTGTAGAGAAAACTCCTGTGATTGCTGTTTTAAACCACAAGAATGTCTACATACAGTGAAGAAAGTAGATAAAAAATAATGTAAAATCTGATATAAATAAAATGTACATTTACAGATACATATTACTTAAAAATGTAAACTAAGGAATATAATAAAAAAGATGCTCATGTTGAGACAGAAAATAATTAACATTATACTGTTTCTCAAAGTTTATGTAAAAATGCAAAGCAAAAGATATTTTTTACCAAGAAAGATACAGAAGTTCCGTTCAAATGTTTTTTTTTTTATCAGAAGATCTGTGTGAACTTCCCACCTCATCAAAGTAAAAAAAAAATAATCATTCCATAGGTAAGAAGTAACCACTGCATTCCTCTGCAGACTTTCATCAGCTAAATAAGGCAGCTGCCTAACAGTTAAGGATAGAGGAACAGGGGTATGAAACAAGATAAATTATAAGTTTTTGAATATGAAAAGTCAAATTGTTAAGTGCATCTTTTTAGCCACAAATAGAATGCTAATGTATGTTTCATATTAACTTTATGCTAAGCAAAATTGCAGTGTGTAAGCAGCAGATAACATCTAGAAGCTGATTAGGATATTTTCTCCCTTTGTCAGGCAAAGAAGGACATGTCCACCTTTTGAATGCAGTAAACAAAACCAGAACTTCATAATTTCAGCAATGAAGCACAGTTTGATATATGCTACAGAAAAACCCAATAATTTAAGAATAATTTAACTCCCATTATTTTCTTTTCTTCTTTTATCCCAGGTATCTCTGTCCACATAGTATTCAGAGGAAGCTGAACTGCATTTCCAGCTTACTTTCTTGGTAGATCAGCTTCCAAAGCATTATTTTTTGTGGATGTTTCTTTGTGTCCTTTTTAAATTTTTATTCAGACAAGGTAGATTGTAACTTGCTATATAGTAGCAAGGTCTGCATCTAATGTACCATTAAACGATCTTATTTGAATTAGTTCAACAAACCTGATTGCTGTCAATGCCACTAAATCGTATGGTTTTCCAAGTAGCAATAGTTTTGAGTTCTAAATGCAAGTGTGTTTCTTTGGGTCTGTACTTCACAAAGTGCAAATACGTTTGAGTGTGGCTGCCTTACAGGTTGAAATGTGGACCACAAACAGTAATGAATAATTCTGTCCTGAAACAGCAGTCACATTCCTGTGACAAAATGCAGTATTCTTGTAAGCTTTTTCCTCCCATTTTTGTGAGTCAGAGTGTTGTGTTATTGTTGAAACGCTTACAGTCTTCTTTAGAGATTCCCAAGTCAGAACAGCCTAAAACTTTCTCAGGACACGGCTGACAAGTCCTATGATTTATGAAGTGAGCAGCATGGGAAGGAAAGAAATTCTTAACAGCAAATTCTCCCTTTAACCATTTACCTTAATAGATACAATTTTTATGGTAGTTTCTCTATTTCTTAAATCTCTGAAGCTAGTTAGAGATTTAAAACTTCTAGGAGGAAAAAAAATAAAATATATCTGTTTATATTCCCAGTTAAAAAAATAACCTCCTCTGGCTAAAAGGGCAAGGCAAGAGTAGTACCAAGTAGCTGATTTTCAAGTGAAAGCCTCAACTTCTATGGGAAATCTGCTCAATTTTTCTGTACATTTTGGACTATGTTGTTACTTCTCAAAAGCTTAATAATGTTTATATTATGCACAGACGCAGGAGCTGTTAAGAATTCATTTTATGTTGCTGCTGTTCAGCTCTTATGCATCAATATTGCTGGGAAATGTGGAATGGTTACTGAGAATTTCTACATTTGTGAATATATGACAAGACACCTGGAATCTACATAGCTCTTCAGATCTGTTAGTTATGTTCTGAAGATCAATGCCACCTTTATGGTGCTCAAGAGTCAGCTTTCACTTTGTAAGGTAAAATCATAAAACCTCTAGTTGCTAGGGACAATTTTGACTGGGCCTACATTTGTAGTTTTGACTTGGGCTTAATTTGGGCTTTGATTTTTAAGCTTTGACCATGTGAGTTTAGTCTCTGAGTTATTCCTGGGAGGGGGGAACTGGGCCAAATGGGACTCTACCATAAACACTGCCTCAGCAGCACCTGTTTACATGCCCCTGTTGCTCCTTACTGTTCTGGCTTAGCTTATCTGGTTGCAGGCATGAGTTTCGTAGAACGGCAGGAGATTCATCCGATGCTGATGCTGGCACTTGGTTGTCTTATGTTTAAATGCCATTGGAGGAGAGTGTGAAGATGTGTGTGCAAGTCATATCTGAAAAGCAGTCATTTCTGCTGCTGAGCAGACAATGGTTCCTCTCTGTACCCCTGGCTTCTCTGCTATGCTTTGTTCTGAACTAAACTGGTTTAAAGACAGTAGTATAGCAGAACAGTCATTCGACTACCTTTATTTGGGAAGCAGGAATAACAGCACTATTTCCTACCTGAGTTCAGAGCCCATTTGCATAAGCACAGTGACCTTCCTGGGAAGGGGTGCGTGTTGACCTTGATTCCAAGTTGGTCCTTTCTGTTCCAGCTTCCCATAGAGGTACCAAAGAATGAGTACGTATGCAGTCAAGCTCTGATTTTCTCTCTGAAGAAGTGGCTCGAGCTTTCTAAACCTCTACAGTTATGACTTGCCATTTCGCGCATCAAAACTCAGTATAGTTGAGTATAGCACCTTAGCCCACAGATTCACATAGCTTAAAAAAGGCTGAAGCAGGAGAATGCATCCAAGAGTTTGACAGTATAGAAGCATCCAATCTGTGGCACAATCTGTGTTCAGAGTGGGGGTAATTATACAATACAGAAAAATAGCTTGAGTGTTCCCCAGGAAAAAAAAATAGTGTATTATTTCTCCTGCTTCTTTTAACCTAAACCAACTCACCGAGTCAGAAAGAATATAGGCGCTTTCTGGGTAAAGCTAGTCCAAGACAATTCTTAGAAAGGCATAGCACTGTAAAGGAACTGTCTTTAAAATTAACACCTCAAAGAGATATAATCACAATTAACTTGGAGTAAGGATAGGTAGAAGCTTGCATCTGACTTGGTCACATCTTTACAGAAAAAATATTTAGGGCTTGAAGAGACCAAAATTATAAAATTGAAGCAGCAAAAGTGGTTCTTCTTATATTTATTTTTCTCTTTCTTATTCCACACTCTTGATACAGATTTAGGTATTATCTAAAAAGCAACTAGATTACTTGTCTTAATGAATTAATCTTTGGGTTTTTTTATGGGAGCTTTATGCCACATTTCTAGTGCGTTCCATTCATTTTTGAGGAAGGTGTGTTTAGTATAATCTATGTTTATCTTGCGTGTTTCCTCAATTGGACTTCAGCCATATAAAATAAATGCTATGTTTATTATCCCCTTTGACTGCAATATTTCAAGGACTTTTGCTCTTGGCCCTTCTCTTGGAGGCTTCTTTCCAAGGGTTCTTTATGTCCAGGCCTGTTCGGCTTTACAAACTGGGATGAAAAGATGTGTGTTTGACTTGCCTCCCTTGAATGCATGTTCACTTGTTTCTGAACTAATAATGTGGAATTTGGAACTGTTTTGATAAAAATTAAAAAAATTGCAGAAGGTTTGGTGCAAAATGGGCGGTGGAGTACAGCTTTTTGGAAAGCAAACTTGCCACAAAAATATACACATATGTATAATATATTTCTGTATTGTTGAAATCATTATGCATTATCAGATACTTGTATCACTGACAAGTTCTGAAGCTAAACTAGTTTTAATGTACACTTTAAAACAGTTATTTTATAACCATATCATTTTCAGGAAATTGTAATTTTTTTGTTGTATGTTCATGTGCTTTACAAAGCTGGTGGAATTTTTAATGGACACCTTATCCAGAGGGCCTTGAGGTTTCCTTTATGTTGGAATGGCAACTTAGCTGGTACTAAGAACCAAAGAAGCTATAGCCACACAAAAATTAACTTCTGAGGAGAGGTGTGAGCTGAGTTAGAGCTTCTTATGTTGATGGAACCCCAAAGATAATATGCTGATACAGTGTTCACTTAGCCTAAATTTGGGATTCACATTTTGGGAATCTTAGATTACATTTATTATTTTGACTGCTTGTAAACTGGACTTTCAGCATCCTCAAACAACATTCATAGCTTCAGTAGAGAGGGGATGTGACTGTTTCTTGGAATAAGATTACATTTCCTACACAATGTTTTAAGGGGCTAATATTAAGTATTTGCTTTATGAGTAACTGCTCTTTCTTACCCTCCGGCTTTGTGGTTTTACTCTAAATTTTACTAAAATAACAATAAGCCACTAAAATAACAAATAACCACTTTTCTCCAATTTGATGTTCTGTCTGTGAATGTGAATCAACTATCTCTGAATTTACTTTTCACTGAAGGACAGTGATGTGGAATGGAACTATAAAATCAGGTACAAATAAGGGAAAAAGTCATTTTTATTAAATAGAAACATTAAAGTGATAAGAGTAAAAATTGTCACAAAGCTGAATTAGCTTTAGGGCAAATCTGGAGGAATTAAAAAAACAAAATGCAGAAGTTCCCCCTGAAATCCCTAATTCCTTCTGTTCTCTCTCTAAAGCTAGGTAGGTCTCAAAACCACATTTGACTTTAACATTCATATCCTGTACCGCCACATCAGGGCAGTTGATATGCTCTTGGAAGCATACATGAGCTTAGACTTTTAAATCAGTCTGGAACATACTTTCTCTCAGCTCATACTGTGTATTGGAGAAAGAAGTACAGAGCTGAGCAACAGTGTAATACTGGTCTTGCCTCTAACGCAGCAGGGATTGCCTTTCATTACAATGGGGAGACCTGGATTTGCAGGAGTGTTGAGGAGGATATTAAGAGGTATCTTGATGGGCTTAGAAATCCAGCCCTGGTTTACCAATACCCATTCCAAGTCAGTGGGAATTGTCTTTCTATCTGCCCGAGGAGTTACTAGAAATCTTGGTTGGCATGTGTCTCAACATCTGTACAGTGATGTACATCTTAGTAAATCAGAACATTCTCCTACCAGTGGAGGGGTAATTGTGATTTATGTTATCCTCTACCAAGGTTCCAAGTGGTGCAAATGGTTTGAGAAAAGCTATGTGAAAGTGGAAAAGGACTAATTTTAGTAGGAGTGGCTTCATGGCAGTGGGTAAAGAAATTATGGATAGTTCTTAAAGAAAAAAATGCTATTCTATCTTATATTGTTTTTCCAGATACTTCAAAGGTTCATTTCTTTCCACATTTATCCCCAGAAGTATGGACTGGGTTCTTTGAGAACCCAAGATTTTAGGAGCAATGTTAAATTTTACTTGGTATCTTGTGTCTAAAGGAAGAAGCACAAGGCATTGTTGGTTGCCAGCAAAATCAGTGAAACTTAGGAATGCTTGGCAGGTAATGTGTTGAGAACCCATAAAATTATGGCATAGATTGGCTTCATATGTGCTAGACAAATGTGGTCTTTTAGAATGAAAGAGAAAAAAAAACAGAACCCGGTAGGTTTGATAATACAGATACAATTGCAGTGTGCCATAATAAGTATATCAACTTATAGGAGACAGTATGGATTTATTAAGGGTTATTTTACAATCAATCTCTGATGCTTTAGGATGATGAAATCCTAATTTAAATTCCATTTATCAAAGCTACTAAAATAAACTTAACAGGGGAATAGCAGCATTAAGGAATTGCTTTCCCTAATCTTAATTTGGAGATTGCTATTTTCTTGACAAAGTGCTGCACCTGGCAAGAAAGTCAAATCAGTATTTGATAGATGTAGCCTGTTTGAAGGTATTAGCGAACAATTTGAAATTACAGTCATTATTTACTTTATTGGAAACCTCTTAGAGAATATGATTTATGCCAGTGACAAGGTTTTTGGTGCAGTATGAGAATCTAGAACTGGAGGCTAGAAACCAGAGAGCTTAGACTACAGAAAGTTCATTTAAAAGTCATGTTTCCAATATAAATTATATGCAGTTGTGCAAACATGTCAAAGTTTGGTAAATTTGATTTGTTTAATGTAAACAATCTTTGACCAAAATAATAACATAGCTTCAGAAAAAGACATTATGCTCCTACTTTCAAAAAGTTTGTATAACTCAACACAAGAAAGAGCTCAACTGTAATTCTGTGGAGAATTATGATTTATTAGATCCAAACTCCTTAAAGCAAGCTCATATACACATTTTAATTTCTTTCATTGGTCTACATTCTAGAGGCAGTATTAAGACACAGGAACAGAGATGCATTCATTTTCATTGGTTGAAATTGCTTGGATATCAGGGTTATAATGCTGTTAGAAGTGCTATTAGAACTAACTGCTTAAACAAAGAATTAATTTGTGCAAGTGTTGACTGAAAGAGTGGAAAGAAATTTAATAATAGCTAACCAGATGCAGCAAAAAGCATTGTATGTAATTTGACTTGTAAAAAGGCATATCTTCATTGTGAAAAGGCACCTACAGTTGTAGAATCAATATTATTTTTGGATCAATCAGTATTATTGCTACTCTCCAGATTTCTGTGTGTGCTAGGAGCTGTATAAACATGAAACAGAAGTGGCAATTCCTTTCACAATGAATTTAACATTTAATATGTTGACCATGGGAGAATCTGAAATTTGCATGTAGGCCTAAAACTAATCCAATTTGTATATATTTTTTAAATGTGTATAAATTCGTGAACAAGATTGCTGACAATTACAGGCTTTTGGCTGAATCCCATGAAGCATTGAGTATTATGGCCCTAATCCAGGACATTACTATGGCATATTGTAAATAGTTTTTTTTGAAGTCTTCAAAAGTTAACCTTATCCTAAATTCCTAGTTCTCTGAGTGAAGGCTTTTCAAAATAGAAACTGAGGTGAATTAGTGAAATTTTATGATTGTTGTGGAATTGAGGAAGAAATCTTCATGTCAAAAAAGTAGCATCCAAAAACATGGGGCAATGAACAGTGGGTTCTTTCCAAGGAAGCGTGTGCAGTGTCACAGTTTGCCAAGAGGCTGCCAAGGGGATTAAAGGTCAGTACATACCAAAGTAATGAGTCTAGTCTAGTCCCTGGAAGAAATGGGCTTTCCAGCTAGAACTGGAAAGTTTAATTACATTTTGAATTATGCAGATTCAGGAGATATATTTTCCCATTAACTAGGGAGGTTGGGAAGGGGCTGCAAAGTGAAAATCAGATGAAGTTTGTTGTTACTGGTTTGATGAGGGAAGAAGAGCTCCACCAGTCAGGAGAGGTCTGAGGCATCTGTGCTCTTTTGTACTAATATGGTCTGAAATATCTGCACTGAATCTATCAGGGTTTTTGAAAGCAGAAAAAGAAACATAAATTCACGTTGACCTTACCCTCCCCCAAAGCAAAGTTAAAACTCACCATCACAGTCCCATTATTAGTTAATGAGTCATTCATCTGCAAACCTGTCCTTAACTGTGACATGGGGCCTACCTTTTACTTTCTCTTTAAAAGGGGAGAAAATGTATATGGCTGTTCCAGTTTATCAGCAGTTAAATGGCTAACTAGTATGTATTGAAGCATGCAAAACTGTATGGGCTCAAAGTCAGTTCTCGTGTCCTTATTTATAGGTCAAATCACATGCAACTTTACTTGTTTTGCAGTTCCAACTACCGTTTGTGTGTAGATTCTCTGGAGAGAGCTTTGGTTTAAAAGGAAGAGAAAATGCTGCTCTGTTGTTGACACTGGGGTAGCTGTCAGGGACAGTTTGCCTTTCATGGAGGTCAGAAGTTGTCACTGAATCCCATTGTTGGCAAGGAAGGGTCTGGTTTTCATGGCATTGCTATTTGTTTTGATTTGGTCTCCTCCTGGGTGCACAGATTATAGGCCAGTAAACCTCTCTTTCACTGACTAGTGTGGGAAGTTCCAGTCTCTCATAAACCTTAAATAAGTCTTAACTCCAGAATGCTGCCTCTTGGAGATTAAATTTCTCAATGTTTTGCTGTGTTTTTAGCCCAAGGGTGCTGTTGACAGAAAGCAGTGTTTTTATTCTCTGATTGCTGTCTCTTTTTATAATTTTTTTTTTTTTTGTGTGTTGCATTTTTCTGCATTAGTGGAGGTATCTGTGTTTGGAAAAGGATTACATTAGTCAAAACTTAAGACAGATGATTTGCCCCCTTTCCTTACTGACTGACAGGAACCTAAGCCGCAAATAATCTTTTGCAAAATGCAGCCCTTTTGCAGCATATCAGAAATTTCAGAACCAGAAGATTTAACCTCTTAATAGATCTAATTGAAAAGCTGTTGATTTTTGACAGTGCCAGCCAATAGTAGTGTAAGCTGCCTGAGATTTGCTGACATTGATTTTTTTTTTTTAACTAAACAGATAATTTTCCCCTGTATTTCCCTTATTTAGATAATTTATAGTTTTCACTGCAGTGAAGACAGAAATGAGCCTTCCTTAAAGAGTTGCCTTGAAGGCCAAAGATAAATCATTGCTTTAAACCTGAATTTTGAACGTTGTAATTGTGGAGAAGCAAACTTCAGCACATCACCAATGTTCTGTTGAGAATTTCCTGTAACATAGACATATCAAAGGCATAGCATGTCTGTGTGGCTTTCAAATACTCAAAATGAATCTTTCAAATATTTTTCAAATACTCTGAAGGAGAAGTTATCAAATCTGAGCATATTTCAGTCAGATGTAAAAGTGTTTTGAGTACAAAGTACTAAAGGTGCCTCTCAGTGCCGATGCTTGTGTCACATTTTATTTTTCTTCAGGAGCAGCTTCCAGAATTTTCACAATCCTGTCTTGTGTTCCTCCCTCCCAATGTGAATCTGTACTGCAAAATCGGTACAGAATTTCTGGAGGGGTATTTCCTAAGACCTTCATTGATAAAGCATGGACGTAGGGTGCATTCCGCACGCTGATCTGAAGAGTTTTTGTCCTGCAGTAGTTCACAAGTTCACAGGTAAAGTTAAAAGTTACTTGCTGCTTCTCTCGCAAAGCAAGCTGTCTGTTTGCCTGCCATGGAAACCTTTCCTGAGATTTCCTAGTTGTCAAGGATGGGTTCAGAGTTCATAGAGCTTTTTATTGTGCCCTTTTTGAGGGATAGAGGCTGATTTGCAGCACTATTTAAAGCAAAGATGCCAAATGAAAGTTCCTCGTTTTAAGTTTGTGCTTACACAAAGCTTCTTTGTGGTTTTTTAGGCCTGTCAGACTTGTCAGGCGTGGTAAGAAAAAGTATATTGTTTCCAGCACTTGGATTCCTTTCCTTCTGACATCTGCCACTCTGTAAAGATGATAAATTCCTGCCTCATTAGCCAGGGGTGTGGGATTACAGGCTGACAACACATTAATCACCAGCTTCTGTGGCAGGCTGACTAGCAATAGGCATTGTTAACAAAACTTTTCTAATATGTCACTCTTCTCTATGACAGCCTGTAATCAATCATCTTGATTGACAGTGCTGATAGATTACACTATTTATACTTTGTGTAATGAAAGATAGCGTTTCCACCTACTGTCATTTCTAGGCTAGCAATGGAGGATCACTGAATAGAAACAAACACAACAAAAAAAACCCAGGCCTCAGCTCAGCTGTAGGTCTTTTGTGGTAGCTTTCAGATGAGGTGTATTGTTGGGGAACCTGGTAAGCACATGCCTTTAAGTAACTCTTGAACTGAGTGTTTCTTTGCTGACTTTGTTGCAATAAGCTGTCAGGTCAAGTTCAGGCAGGTAGGAGACCGTGTTAATCATACGGTGGCTATAGCTTCCTTTTTCCACCCTATCTGTCTTGTCCCGCTGACCCCCCCCACCTCCAACCTCAGCCAAGATGAGAGATGATTTAGATGTTGATGAAGTATGTGTGTTTCATGATTTAGAAGGCAAAATTATACGTGTTTCCCGTAATTGTATGGTGCAGGGAAAGTAAACACAGGGAGGAAGTGCAAAGCCAACTTGCCAAGACACAGCAGAATCTATGTTGGAGCTTGTTTGCCTTTTGAAACTTAGAAAATTATGGACGAGATCAGGATTAAAGTCCATAAGCAAATTGATTTGTTGATTTGGTTTTCATATAGCTGTTTCTTGTTCTAGAATCACTTGAAAATTACCTTTAATTATTCTTTACCTCTTGAAGTTATTTAATTCGGCTGTAGTGGAAGATTAAATGGACAAAAGTTTCTTTTAGCAAATGTCTATTAGAATGGATTTTTTTTTCACTAGGCTCCTTTAATTTCATGTTGATTAAGTACACATAAATGCTGCCTTAGTGTTGCTATATTGGCTCAGTTCTCTTTGTATATCTTCATTTGTATATGCATCCTGAGAATTTTTGTAATATACTTTATCAGTGAATTTATTTACCTATCTATCTGTCCCTATAAATATACGTGTATTTTTTTCTCATTGGAAAGGCTCATGGGCTTAATCACAGTAAGAAACTTAAAATCAACCTTTGGAGTTTAGGAAATAGGAGTTGGATCTTAAATTCTAGTACTTGGGAGTCGAGCTAAATTTAGGCAGTTGGACAGGAACAGGGGTGGAGAAGATCGTCTAAACTTTAATCTCCCTGAGAAGAGTTTCATTGTGAGGCCACAATGATTAATGAGAAACCTGACCATCTGATTAAGCCCCTCTGTGTCACAGGACATGATTAGTAGGTGACAGAGACTGTAACAGTATCCAGCCAAGCCTTGTTTCTTTCACAGCTCAGACTGTTATATGATTAATGTCCCCAAGGGCTATCTCCAGGTCAGGCAGGGAGAACCTGTCAGAACAGGTGGAAGTGACAAATTCTGCAGAAACTCCTTTTGCAAGAGAGGCAGCACGCAAGAATGGATGAATGGGGAGGATTCCAGATGGGCTGGTTGACCTTTCTGTACTCTGAACAGACACCGAGAGCATCATGGGAATGAAACATAGTAAGTATCAAAAAACTGCAGATGTTCCATAGTTATTGAAGAATTATAGCATTGCCAAGTTGGGTTGGTAAAATGCACAACACATCATATTATTGCCACTGGTTTACGCTTTCTGGTATGCTACGGGAGACTGTAGATCTAGCGTGTGTGTGTATAGACTAGATAAAATACCACACACTGTGTTTTATGGCAAGAGGGGAAGATTCTTTGTGTCAGTACAGATAAGGCTTGATAGAGTTCATGCTTTAGCGTAACATTTTCCTGTGCTGGTATATATAATCTATCTCATTCTCATCAATACTGCTCCATTTAGGCCAAGACAATCTTGGAAGTTAAAATAGTTTATAAAAATGCTCATTCCTTTTTATTAGGTGGTGGTGATCTAGGAAGGTATTTTATATCTTCCAGAGTACTTTCACCTCATAGGTCATAGGTTCAAATCCCCAGTTTAAGTATCCTGACATGCTCTAGCTTGCAGTATCATACAACACAGAATTAGCAAGGGAATTGCTAAAGTATCATCTTTCAGATAAATAGACCTTTTCGTTTTACCATAGGAATGGTATAAAATATCTTTGTAGTACTTTAGAGGCAGAGAAGGGACTGCTAGCACTGGGTTCCTTGTGGAATTCCCTCTGTGGATGGATAATACTCAAAACAAAACCAAAAGTGAAACCAGAGAATAAGACTCCCCCCTCCACAAATGAAGAAGTTTCTTCCGTGCAAATTTTATTGCTGTTATACCATTGTTATTCGTGTTTGATACTACTTTTAGCCATTTATAATCTTGCTTTCTTCAGCTTCTGTTTGAGCATATACAGAGTATCTTCCTCAGTTTAACTGTAATAGGTCAATTTTCTTTCATGTAATGAATGTTTTTCCTCAGCCTTATGTACCTTGAAAGAGAATGACTTTTTCCATTTTATACAGAAGTCTGGCATAGTATGGTCAAGCTAGCACAAGTCTGTGTTTTCACTACTTTAAGGGGAGCCATTCTGAATGTCTCTCATTTCTGTGGTTCTAAGACTACTTTTTGTTCTTTGCCACTGTTTAAGCTGTCAGAGTGAGCTTTGGGTATGGTGAATGCCATGCTCCCTTGAGCAAATCGGCTGCCATATGCTATAATTTACACTTTCTGAATCTTTATTGGCTAGGCAAAAGGTCATTTTTCAGAGTGGTTTTCCCAATATAGAATTAATAGAGGAAGCAGACACACTTCAGTGGACCAGTGACTGGAGATCGCAAGGCTCTTCTATGTGCATAGTCACAGAGTGGCAAATAGAGAGAATATAGGTAAGAATAAGCTCTAAAAGCTACAGAGTGAGTGAACCAAAATCCCTCACTTGAACACCCCAGACTTTGAAGTCCAAGTCTGTTTGATTTTTATTTTCTGTTTTTCTTAAAAAAGCCACAAATGCACAATTCTCTGGTAGCATAAAGATTTTAATAGCAATTTCAAGTACTATCTCTTACTGTGTTCCCACAAAAATGATAGACTTTGATAAATTGTGACAACTTATCTTGTAAATAGTTTGCCTAGCTATTGTTTGTTTCAAACTTTGCTATCAGTTTTTCAAACTCTTGTCACTGTATATCCTTTCCCGTCGGTTGATCAGTAAATCAGAAAGTAAGCCTGGATATGAATTGCTTGTCAGATACAAGAGGAGACAAGGCTGACTTTTTAACCCTCTGCAACCCTGGGGAGAAATGAAAACTATACGATCAAGCAAAATGCATAGAATTTTACTATCCAAAAGAGGTTAAAGAAGGGCATGTTCATTTTAGGGGTAGTCTCCTAATCCAGATGTAGAAAATTAGTATTATGGTGGAATAGTCCAAAGTCACACAAGTCCTTCAATAAGCTTTGAAAATCTTTGCTTTTTTGAATGTGATTGCATAAGCAATTTATGTCATTTGTCTCACACAGTTTGGTGCCTGAGGCACTTCGCTGAATTAAGACTTAGCCTAATGATTCCTAGGAGTAGGGAGGTGCAGGTGTGCATCTCTTATATTTCATAATACACTCAGGTGTGTTTCTGTTGTTATTAGTAACACTAATGAAAGCTTAATGTCAGTTACCAAAGAGAGTTGCAAGGATGTCTCTGTTTTCTTAACTTGTAGGATGTGTGCTTATAGTGCGAAAGGATCTTGTGAAATAGTTGTAATTAAGATGTATGATTCAAAGACTGATTAAACATTCCTGTGGAAGAGCACCTGCAATAGAATGGACATCATCATCGAGAGAAAATGCAAGACGCAGCTGTAATAGAGTTAAAACACAAACCTATGTTTCTACAAAAAAAAAAGTGCATTAAATTTTTTAGATCTAGTGAATATAGTATGGGGCCTAAAAGGCTGTCCACGTTGTGCATGCAACTTGTACAGTGGTATTTCTCTCCAGACCTGTATTGAGCCTTGTAGAGACCTGCTGCTGCATTGCCTAATGAATGAATTGTGCAGGGGTATTTCTGGGTTTCATTTGAGATATTTACTGGCAACACCAGGAGAGGGAGGAGGGAGAAGAATCACACTCCTCACTAAGGTAGCTAAGCCTGCAATGAACTTAATGTGCACCCCTGCTCCTTCAAAAAAGCATATTTCATCAAGGACTAGCTGAAACTGTTCAAGCAGGATAATTCTTTGAGTTGACACAGCTGCATGGAGAAGACTTGTGTGTTAGAGCACAGAGCTGCTCTGCTGTAGCTGTATCTGTAAATTCTTTCTAATACACACAGAGCCACAGCTTTTGAGAAAGTCTGTGTGCATGGTCAGCAGCCTCAAAGAAACAGCTAGGTCTGTCTTGCCACTGCTGCGTTGCTACAGGAGACCTCAGCTATTCTTCACAACCATATACTTCACAACCATATGCTTCTTTCCCAAGAGAGAATGTGAACTGAAAATAAGTTGGCATTTCCATCATACTGCAGCTTGCAGGGACAGCACAGTGCTCCATCAGCAGGGCTGAAAAGCCTGGGTTCCTTGTAACCACAGGTCTGAGCTCTAACTGAGCTGCTGCTGTGGAAGATGACTTCAAATTTCATGCAGTTTAAGCCCAAGTAGATACTTTTAATGCCTCTCCTCTCACCTGTCATCTTTACAATATATAATAATGATGAGGACAGTTTCTCTTGTAATGAAGATGAGTTTGTCCCTGTATTCTCGGCCAAATTATGGGAACAAAAATGGCCATTTTAAATTTTGTACTCTGGTGATTAATATAGTAGGTAGAAAGGATCTTGATTATCAGCTGCTTTGTGTTACAGGGAAATCCAAAATGTGACTTTGGGTATTCCTGAATGCCCAAGTATTGTAACAGGTCAGGATTTTCTTTATATTAGCAGTTCTTTCTATCGTATACGTTTATAGTGTCAGTGCTGCTCTGCTTCATTTCTACCTGAAACTGTACTGTGCTAATAACTATGTATAATTTTTCTTGGCACAATCCATTGTGAAATTCAGATCAGGACTGTGCAAAAGAGATTCTCTCTAATACTGTGCCAGCTACCATACCACTTTTTAGCAGTTTTTCAAAGAACACAGGGCAATATGCCAATAATGAGCTTAGAAAGTATGTATGAAGTTCCTGATAATGTGACGTGATTTTTTTTTCTTCCTTTTGCTCTTCATTTCATCTTAATTAGTCCCAGTAGGAAAGATTGATTTTTATTTTTTTTTTTTCTCTTTTAAAGCCTTGTAGCTAACATCTGTTGGTATTCCTGGGGTCATTCTTGCACTGTCCTATGTTTGACATTTCTTGTAAAAGAAGAGGCATTTGTTCATATTGACATTAGCTTCCCCAGTATCTCTCAGTGGTGCAGATGGCCTGTGAATAAAGACATCAAGCTAATAGGCAAGATGACAAGCCTCGATAGCGCTGGTGCTCCTCATGCTTAAGTGGCAGGGCAGCATAGATTGCTTTTGCTGGGGAGGTGCTAGGTCTCCTGGCACTAAAACATATGGAATTAGTTTAAGATGCAGTGGGATCCTGGGAAAGAATAGTACCATGAAAATCCCTGGCTGGCTGTAACAGTTTCTTTTTTTCAGTGGCAACACTTCAAGAAAAGTATAAGCATATGGAAGAGAGATCCCTAATTTACTGTAGGTATTTAGTGATTGTGATTGTTTAATGCATCAGAATAAGACATTGCTGAAAGATTTCTTTGTTACATTGTGTGCTTATGTGGTGTTATTAGAAGAAAACAAGCGTGTGACAAGAAAACTAAAAAAAAATGTGAATCTAAATGAAGATGTGCAAGATGCATTGTAAGTGCATATTAAAATATTATTGTGGGAGTGTTTTGTAAAATGTCATAGAGTCCCAGATATGGAAAATCTGTTTCTTCCACAGTGGACATTTATATTGTCCTCTGGAGAAGGCACACTGGAAAGCTTGGCATTTCGAAGTCAGTTGATTATTTCTTGGGGTAGGATAGAAAGAAAAGCCGGAAATTCAAAGTCTAACAAACAAAGCATGAAAGAGAAAGATAATTAAGCTCTCAAGAAGCAGAAAATTAATAACTTGCTATAATTTTAACAAGGCAGTTGGCAGAGCTGGTGGCTTGGGGATCCTATGTCTATACGGTGTGTAGGTTCTTTTCCTAGGGCTCATTTGGGATAAAATACAGCTTAGGAAAGTTCTGAGAATTCAAAGGGATTTTGCCTAATCAGTGTAGGCTCCAAATGCAGGCTTTTTAAAGGAAACATTTACAGATACTGACTTGAAATATTATTATCGTGGTGTTAAAACCAGGAAAAGGGGGAAGGAAGAAATAGAACTTTTCCCTCCCCCTACTTCTAATAGGAATAACTTTATTCTAAATAGAAAGACAACATTCTCTCTTCTCCAACAAGGTTTGACACACAAACACTGTAAAGTTAGTAAGCTCCTCTATATTAAAGGAAAAGCAATCTTGGTTGAAATATTTCCACGTCATGAAAAGCAGAAAGCTAACAAATATGTAAATAAAAGCCAGGTTTTATTTTAAAATTCAATTCCCATAGTTTTTATGGTTTGCAGAACCCACAACAATTTATTGTCATTTAGACAATTATTCTAGCATCTGATGATCCCTCCCCATCTGGGAAGGGGAATTGGGGAAAAAAAAGAAACCCTAGGGTTGAAATATAAGCAGATTTAATAGAATAAGAAAAAATAATTAACAGTAATACTAAAGAACCAATATTCATCCTGATACCAATAGAAAGCATACAAGGGTTATACTCAGCCATTTGTATCAGCAGGAAACTGGGCAGTCCCTGCAGGGGACAGCAAATGTCAGACACTGTGCGTGCTATGGCTTCGGTGGGAAGGGAAGGGCTCAGGGGTCCGGCACAGGGGCAAGAAGTTTCCAGGATGGTAGCTATCATAGGAAAGGAGAAACTCCTCACCAAACTTTCAAATTTATATTGAATGTGATGTTCATGGTATGAAAAAATCTTGTTGGCCAGCTTGGGTCAAGTGCCCAGGTCTCACTCCTCCTAATCCCCACACCTGGCTCGAATACACTGAGACCTTGAAAGCTGCATACCATAGCTGGCTATAAAGTAAATATTTTCACAAACCCATACTTTAGAGTCTTCTAGAAATGCAGTTTTCCCAAGCATTAGAAGACACCTTACTGAAAAATAAAATTACAGAAGGAGAAATTAATCCTGTGTTGCTCGAAACAGGACAGTAATCCAGGGTATATAATCATATGTCATATAATCATGATGTTAAAAAAGCAAAGCAGAAAAGGACAGTATTTTGGGATATCCTTCAATCACATAAAAAAGCCAATTTTCTTCAAGTTGTACCTCTTGAAAAATCACGTTTGAATTTACTAAAAACTCAGTGGGCTGTGCAATCAAGAATGATCATGTATATTGTTGCGGTATGTTTGATTCTTCTGCAGCTAGAAACTGCAGATTGTCTTCTCGTTTTTCAGGAGTTTAGAATAATCTGTTCCCACTTGCTTTGGACAATGTTTTTGAACTTTTCAACATGAAAAGTTATTTCAACTGCTTTAATAAGGGATTTTAACAGTTTTATTTGCTTTTTAATAAGCTTCTGAAGGCAAAAACCTGCACCAAAAATGTGAGGATTTAGGAGTGTTTGTAGTGCGTAATGATATAAATGATATAAATGCCTAATGATATAAATGTTGCTGACATTAAGCAATATTTTATTTCTTCTCTGCCTTCTCCCCTCATCTCAACTTTAAGAATTCATCATGGGGCAGCCACATAATAACTTTTTTACGAAGATCCCAGAACTTTTCAAACATGAATTAAGCAAGCTTCTTTGTGTACTTCTTTGAAGGAGAGGAGAAAATTGCAAATTACACTTACACAGTTTGTTGAGATTGCCTAGCATGCATTAGGTATAGGAAGTGAGATGGGAGCAAAAGGTTCAAGCCTGGCAAACTTTCCAAAGATTCAGTTTGAAGTCACAGAACTGCTTATTCCAAAAGGTGGACATTCAAAGAGCTACCTGGTTAAAAAAAATACGCTTGTTAAAGCAGAAAGTTGTACAAGTGTGTTGGAAGTTGGAACAGCTTCTGGGAGAGGCATGTGAAGCTTTACATGCAAAGGTATTCATGTACAAAGTTGTTTCAGGATAGTGCAAGTCCAGGGATGTTGGCAGAAATGGTGTCTTATTTTTTGTCTGTCAAATGTTAAGGTATCTATCACACTTAAAAGTCAGCCATGACTAAGGCTTTCTAGTGTTCAGCTTATTGGATTCAAGGACAGTTTTTGGATAAATGGTCTTGTGTATCCAGACCTGTTAGCAGCTCAATTACTTCACTTTATCCACAGCTGAAGACTTGCTCTTTAGTTGCTTCTTTACTAGACCTGTTGTCCTTTGCAAACCTGTGGAGATAGTTTTTCCTTCTTTTCATCTTCTGGCGTCTCTTCTAAGCTCTTCATATTGTGCACAACATCATTCCCGAGTCATGAGTATCACTGGAGAGATCTGTTTTACTCTTTCGGAAAGTTGAAGGACTTTTTCACAGATTTCACTCTTTGTATTCCTTCCTTGGTTATTTCTAACATTAGCAGTGAAGGTAGATCTAATAGACCTGCTAGGACATCATCTGCTGTTCTTTAGCTGGTGATTGTTTGTGGATGGCTGAATTAGCTATTGGCAATTCATTCATATATAGCTTATTGTGAAATACTGTGAAGCCACATGACTTTAATAGGGGAATTGTGTTGTTCATGACTGTATCTTGAAAGTGGTGCTAATTACACAGTCATAAAAATATTGACAGCAGCAATGATGATGCTTGAAGCCCAGGTGGCAAATTAATCCTGAAAGTGAGTGAAGTCTTCAGTTTAATAGTCGCATAGTAGGCTGTCTTTCACTATAAATGTGATCTGTTTTACACGAAGGAATCTTTAAATCCCTTTGCTATAGATGATGCCATAGTTCTTCAATGGCACTCAAGGAATCCACTTTTCAGTCTTTACGGTGCTCAAAATACATTTACAGTGTGTCAGAAGACATCCTGAAAAGAGACTGATTTTTGTACAAAATAAGACATAAAATTTATATCTTCAGGTTTCACTCTATGCAGACTCAATATTTCTGGAAAACAGAGCGCTAATTTTCGTTTTATGCTGAAGAACCTGGAAAGCTAAGAGAAACTCTAAGGAAAAAATGCATTGCTAGTTCTTGGTTCTAGCAAGTAGAACTTGGATGCTTACAGATGTATTTTAGGGGTGTCTGTATAAGTTTTATAATCAGTGCATGTGCATACTATGTGTGCAATATATGAAAGCTGGCTGAAAAAATGCTGTGATTAAGACTGATTGCAGGGCATTATTTTGCACTAAGTAACTTTCCCACCCAAACTATTCTATAGGTCTGTGATTATATACCCATGGATCTCCTTTTAGAGAGAGCTCGTTCTGGTTTAAAGAGACTTTGACGTGGCTATGGCTTTTACTTAAAAACATCTTAAAGATATGTTTTGTGCTGAAATGAGCTAAGTAGGTGCTGGTTAACCTGTTCAAGGCTATGCTCTGGATGATATGCTACTGTCTGTAATGGCTAGTAATGTGCTGCTATCTTACAGTTTCGTGGAGCACTGGAAACCTTTTACCAATCAAGCTATGTTAAATTTTGGTACAGTAAGTGAGTCCTCGGTGTGATCCTGTCATTGTACAATGCCTCTGAGGCACCACAAGGTGTTGCATGATGGCAAAGCTCATTAACTAGTATATTCCTGAAGCCTCCTTTAAAGTATTCTGATGTATAACAATAGAAAGTGTGGTTTATACCATTGTTTATGTAAAATCTGATTTGGCACATGCCGCTTTCATATCATTAATTTCTTATTCTAACAAGTAGGTTTTTTGATAATGAGACTCTTAATATGCTTATTTTTTATACTTATTGAGTCTTTTTCTCCAAAATGTCCCAGACAATTTTATAGCACATGATTTTTGAGCTATGTGTTTGCACAATGACATGTTTTGCTGCAGCTTCTTGTGATACTCGAAAGGGACTGTACAACACCCCAGCATCAATCAGCTTGACATGATCTCATGGGTGGAGCCCCACGAATGCTGGATTGCTGAACTGAATTCTTCAGAGGTAAATCCAAGGCTTGCATGTATCCTGAATGGAAGGATTATGTGACAGGTGCAAAATGAACACCAGGAGATAATTTCCCAATATTTTTCTGTTTTCAATTGTGGATTGCATTGCCACAGGATGCGATGGATGCTGCAACATTTAGAGGGTTCTAAAATATGACCGGTGAGAGTTATGGAACACCCCCCATATTCAGATGCACATAAACAAACACACACACAAAAAGGAATTTAATAATTGAGAAAGTTCTTGAGCCACAAACTCATGAAGCCTTGGAGAACATAATGGGAAAGTTATCACATTATACTGTGATACCCTGTCAGGGCATCCAGAATTGAAGAGGCTGCTGTTGTGGTTGAACAGACCTCTTTTCTTCTATCAGTAAAGCTGCTTTTATGCTTAATTCACTGTTTAAGATTGTAGGATAGGAGTGAGGTTTAGGGATCGAATAAGGACCACTGCATCTCAAGGTGACTGAGCATACTCCAGTACAAACTGGCAGTAGTTGGGTCCTCTTGGTTTTTTATTCTCCGTGGCTGGTGCATTCAGTGAACATATGAGACAGTCCAGCACTGGAACTGGGACTAATTGGAACATATGTTGTCAGTCATGGACAAATAACTGATGAATACTCTTTCTCAATAAGGGTAAACAGAGCAACAAATTAGACATCTAAATAGAGTTCTGTGAAAAATGATGTTTTGGATTATGTAGAAGCTTGTGCAACCTTTTTCTGGGATGTCCCATTTACAGAGTTTTCCATCACCTCAAATTTGCGTTTCGTTTTCAGCTTGCACAAAAGTTTGGCCAAGCCTCAGAATTCAAACTGGGCTGAAGTTGTCAAAAGCTCAGGTCAAAACCATGTAGAGAAACAATCTGATGTTGCAATATTTGATACACAGGACAGCGGTTGGGATTGGAAAATATTATGGTGGATTAAGTATAAATGAACCTGAACAGCTGTGGCCCTGTTTAGACCAAGCAAAAGGAATCAATCTAGATTTGATACCTTTAAGATGAATATATTTTATATCAGGAATCTGTGCATAAGTTTGTGTAGTTTCTGCCTGTGTCAAGACAGTTGTCAGTAATGTTATATGATAAGACATTTTGGTCCTTGTTTTGTTTTTTTACAATAAAAGAAAGAGGGAGCGTGATATTTGTTTATTGATTATGATCTACTTGCAAGTAATCCCAGTGTCAGGTCCTCTCAGCTGAAGCCACTTGAAATGTATATTGGGTGTTTGTAAGGCTTTTTAATCCAGTTGAAAGAACTGGGAGACAGTGTGAAAAGCCTCAAGCAATAACTGCTTCCAGTAACCAATCTGCTTGTATCGCTGAATGAATCGCTGATACGGGTACAGCCTGTGTGTCACATTCTGGAAGGTTTTGGTCTGTTACGCTTCTAGCTTTTTCTAGTTACTGAAAATTGTCTCATCTGTTTCAGACAGTTGTCTCGTAACTGTAACTATTCTTTTTAAGTAAAGATTAGCTTTCTTGTTAGCAGAGTCCTTTGAAAGAATTAAAGCTAAGACTTTGATCTGTGTTGTATATGTTGAAACTGTTTATATGTAAACCAGCCTATAGAGTCTTCAAAGAAATCTGGTAAGTTGTTAAAGTGGATTTAAAACTTTTAAAGTTCTGTGAGCAATGCAGACGAGTTCTAACATATTCTCAACTCTTAGAATTGAACCTGGAAGTGTTTGTCAAGGCTTAGTCCTTCTACTCAACCAGGAAAAGGCTTAGTTCTTACATTGAAAGTTTTACGAGTTTCACTTCAAGGTGTACATCATATATTTATGGAAGCAGCGGAAGCATACTGCAGCAAAGCTGTTGCAACAGCTTTTTGCTCAGATGTGTGTTTGAAGATTCATATCTCTAGTTTTGGTCCCAAGGTGCTTTACTTTCTTAACTATAACGATTTTGCACTCTTTTTGAGAGAGGACAATGTTTTAAAAGTAAATATAGCACAGGTCTGAAATTTTCACATCAAATAAGGATCAGAAGCGTCGTTATTTGTTCCACTTCTGTTAATCAGCAGAACAGAACACTTACCTTTTATTAATTTTACTTTTCAGTTAAGAGTTTTGCAATCGATATAGTGAATAGAATTCTGAAAGTTTGTGTCTATATTACATATTTCTGTCATCAAAACACATTTGTTTACAGTTACCAGATTTTTTTTTTTTTGCCATCTGCCTGATAGTCTTCACATGTGTATCTACCGCACATTGGATATTTTTATTTCAACTTTGGTGAGTTAGTTTTTGCTGCTTCTGCTGTTGCTGGCACTGGAGACAGGTGTCTCTGCATTTTGTACTAATTATTGGAGTAAGGAAAGAATATGGGCCCATCAGACAGTTATTTTTCTGAGGCAGTTGTCAAGAGTTAGTTGTCTTGAAAGGTAAATGTTGCTTGAGAGGTGTAGCATTTTATGATAATGCTTTAAAGTGCCTAATTCACTAGGATACTCTGTCCAGTGATAGTAAATAACTTTTCCTTTTAAGAGCGCTTATTTAACTGAAAAAGTCGCTTAAAGACTTGAATTTGATTCTAATTTACTGTATGCTTGTTGTACCGAATACTTGTATTATTTCTAACAATGATTAATGTCAACATGACATAGAAAGAAGTACTGTGTTGTGAACATAAGAACTGTTGCATTTGGATAGTCAGTAAAGGAAATACCATTGATTCAGATCTCAGGTTAGTTATCTAATTTACATGGTTACTAACAAATATATCAAAACTATAAGAGACTGTGAGATAGAGATGCTTTTTCAGGAGATCAAAGATATGAAATTTCATGGATCTTTGTAAAATTCAATCCATTGCTCCTTACGTGTCCTGTTCATTAAGCATATCTGTGGCTTGGGACAATGCTCGGAACTAGTGGCCAAAGGGCTACAGCCGTGTTCATTACACATGATGCATATATAAGCAAACATTAATTTCATGTAGAGTTTTTAAACACATAGTTGTTACTGCTAGCAACCACAATGAGACCATAATTTTACCCATAGGAAAGAAACTGGAGAGTGAAGGATGAGCAATCTTGAGTAACTACCACATAGTTAGGGTTTATGCTTCTCTAACCCCACAACTGCAGTTCTAGTGAACTCTCCACCCATAACCTGTGTTTCTCTACTCACCATTTGTTCCTAAACATTAGAGACTTTACACATTTTTTTTTCTTTTAAACTAATTCATGAACGAAAGCTATGTGGTATCCCCAACTTCCTTTTTGGGCTCAGTGACTCACAGGATAAACATGGCTGAATGAGACTATTGTCTAAGTGCCAGTTTCACAGTGGGATAAATCTTGTAAACTCAGATGAATCTTCTTCATTGACAGGAATGGCAAAAAACCTGACTTAGTCATGTAAACATTTCAAGTTTCTGCCAAAACTTTTTTGATACTAGAGTGGTGACATTTGTGCTTGCTGTTCCTAAGGTCTGAGACAGCTTTTCTGCAGCTTTAGAAGTAATCCATAAAGTACATTTCAGGACTTGGCCGTCCCATGGAAGGGTTTAATAACCAGGGAACCAGGAGTTTCTATTCTTGTATTTATAATTATTATTGATCGGAATATGAATTTAATTAAACAACACAGAAAAAAGTGATGGAGAACTGGGATTTTAGGGGTTATATGAGCATATGGAACATGAAACCTATATTTCATATTTATGAATCCATGAAGGATAACATTATTATCTTAGACAATCCTGGATGTGTTCTGCCAGATTGAGCAAATATTCTTTAGAGTTTATTGAATTTACACAAACAGATTAGCTATCTGCTATGGCTACCTGCCTCTAGCACTGCCCAGTCTTCACACAATGACCCTAAATCCCCCAAATGCAACAGGCAATTAGTGTAGTGTTATGTATGGGGAAGATGTGTTCCTTGATATCTCCATCATGACGTTTCATTGTACTTGTCTTAATGTGTATAACTGTTGAATGGTGTTATTGCTCAGAAAATCATCCAGTCTTGAATGCCTGTCTCTTTTTGCTCTCATGTCCTGTAACAGTGAAAATCAATGAAGAGAAAAGTGTGCAACTTGGGGATATTCCAGCTTCAGTGGTAAACATCTGTTTCCAAATGTTTTTTGCCAGCCAAAGTGTGCTTTTACCCATAGGCCAACTCAAAGACCTTGTTAGCATTTTTTCCGTACCAGTAATGATTGTGTGACTGTGAAGCCCTTGCGCAGAAAGTACAGATTCTACGTCAGTGTAAAAAGCACCTCAATTAGCTGCTGCCTCATGAATCATAAACTGTACATTATATTTACTCTTATTATAGCATATTAATACAGGGAATAGTAAAGGCAGTGTCCAATACCCATCACTGTAATAAAACTTCATTTTGAATCTAGCTTGAGTAATTGCAGTTACCTTGGATCCTGTACCCTTATAGATGCCCCAGACTGTAGGGTTGCTTGTTCCTAAGTACTTTTTTCTTTTTATTTTCTTTTTTTTTTTCCCTTTGGCTTTTTGTTTAATTTCTGCAGAAGACAATGAGGCACCAATTACATTGTCTTCACCTCTTGTGACTCATCGAGCTCTACTGAGTTCAAGGCAGGCACTTGTGATTTCACCACGTGCAGTGCTCAGCCGTCTCCTGTAACAGAGGTACAATTTGAACTGACTTTCCAAGAAGATTGCTTTTGATCCTTCAAAGCTGATGAAGTGTTCAGTGGGATTTTTCACAGTGTGCTTCTGTCCTGGTTATTGCAGGAATAGGAGATGAATTTTAAAACTGTCTAGTTTTGAGCTGTAAGGGGAGTTTGGTACGTTAAGCTTGATGTCTGGTCCTAGTGGGATGCTCAAAGAAGCCAAGTTCCCTGAAGTAAAAAATCCAGGATCCCATTAGCTTCAAAATAGAAAATTGTAATGGTTTGGAAAGAGTTGGAAATAATTACATTCTTATGGAGTAATGCGGTGGAATTTCATGTGATGGAATGTAAGGAAGGTGTGCTCAATTTTGAGCATTTCTTGAAGTGGGTGTGCTTTCCCCTTGCTTGGATAGTTGTTGGGTTGTGTGGTTTGTTTTCTGTTGTTCTTGATTTTTTTTTCTTTTCTGTTTTTCATAGTACTTGCTGAGACCTCATACTTTAAAATTCAGTATCTGCATTTTTCTTTGTCCTGTTGGTCACTTGGCTCAGAGTTTAGAAGATGACACCATGTTTCTTTGCACAAAGCAAAGCTTAATATAATTAGGTAGCTTATATAGTTTGAGAATTGTCAACAAGGGTGATGATGCTCAAAAAAATTTCTAGAAAGCATGCGAAGTACTCAAATGCTCAATAAAATTGGAAAATAATTAATGGTGTGTAATCCTAGTTTATGAACTATGGTGATTAATATCAGAGGAAAGTCTGATTCTTTTGCTCAGTAAATACAAGTACTGCCTTGTAATAATGTGGAGGATCTGACTAGCTAAGGAACCAGATTCTAGGTGGAACCTCCTCTGGGTGAGATGTTTTACCCTTTATCTGTTTGAAGTGCCAGCAAAAGATAGTTCATACCATTGAGAAAAAATTACTGCCTACACAATCTCGAGTATAGTAGTTGATGAGAAGGACCTTGTGCTGCCTAGAACCATGGAGTAATTTACATCACTAAGGATCAGGAATAATTCTCCTGGAGTAATCAAATATACTGAGTTGAACTTCGAGGCAGCAGGAGGTCAGTCACATGGAATTTGGAGTACTGGCATATGAAGGACAATCTCTTAGAAATGAATAGTTAAATGCAGTGCAATGCAATTAAAATATTGAGGTAGATTGTGTAAGCATGATGTATTCTTGTTGGTCAGCCTATTGCAGAAAAGTTTTGTTCAGGGTCTGCAAGAGCAAGAATCTTGGTCAAAGGGTAGAAATTTATGGGTTCAGTGGTTTTATTTGATTCAACAGATGGATCCTGAGAGTGCTGTGTGTATATCTCTTCTCATGTATATTTATAAAATGTTTGGCATTCACTGTGAAATGCTTATATCATCCATTACCTGTGTATTTGAGATGGTGAACACAATTTTAACAGTTTTCATTATTCATCATGATCGTATTTATTAATATATGTGTGTATGTATATTTATTCTTGAGGCTATGTATATTTATGATGGTTTTAGCTAGAGATCAAGGGTACACTTAATTGTGAGGAATAGTTGGTCTGGGAATCAACAGACTGGATTAAAAGAGTCAAATTCCTAGTAAAATCTTGTCTGTGATACGGGCTTGACTTATCAGTCTAATACCAGTCAAGTTAGAAATGAAGAAAAGTAGAGTTGTATGTGGAACCTTTGACATTTGCCAACTTGAAGCCTCGCTGTCAGAAAAAGAGTTGCCAGTTGGAATAAACAAAAAAGCCTTTTTCAGGGCTGATAAAATGTGTTGGAAGTGGCAGCTAGATTAAAGCCTCCACATCAAAATGAATGCAGAAAAAGCTCTTTTCAGGACTAAAGAGGAGATTCAAGTTGTCAGCAGCCAGTCTGAGTCTGGCAAACAACGTAAAGCACTTAGGGCTAGAGAACTTTAATTAGAGCTCTCTTCGGGCTAAACAAAAGTTCTTAGTCTTCATCCTTGATAACCCACTGATTGGCTTCTGTTGTACCGACAAATATTGATATTTACTTTGACAAGGGTTCGTGTATGTATGCCATGCAATCAAGCCCTATATTGTTATCTGAGCAAAAAGTTCAGTCTCGTTCGGCGCAATGGATAATGTGGGTGATCTATTGCAGCAGTGGCTCAAAACCAAGATCGTTGAATTTCTGTTTCTTTGTATTGTGTGGGGGCTATGTTTTATATAAAAGAGCCTTCGAGTAATAAATTCCTTTATATTTTATCTTTCCCTCGCAGCAAAATCATTGCGCATAATTTTTACTAAAGTTTATTACCATTATGAAGTTAACTGATCTTGGCAGGTTTTGTAGATAGATCAGGAGTATTATTATAATCTATTAGTTTCAGTGTCGAAAGAGTTTTAGAAAAGATAATCTGGTTCAAAAGCATGCTCTTGTGACTTGAAAAATTAATTAGAAATACATACTAACCAATGGTGTACTATAGAATGAGGTATATTATTTATGAAATGCATTAGAATTTGATCAGGAATGTTTTAGAAACAATATTTTTGTACTTTGATCAAAGTCTGATTATTTTGACCTTGAATGAAATTATTCTTTTTTTTTTTTTTTTTTTTCTTGTAAGGAAAGATCCCTGTTTTCCTACTAATGACTTGGTTTATTTTCCAGAATATATCTCAACTTTTCTCAGTGTATGTCATATACACATGATTGTGAGGCTAAAATTCAATACTCAGTACTTTCCTCTTTTACACAGGAAACACACCTTTTTTTGGCAGAATAAAGGGATACATGTTGTTGTTGAGTTGTTAACGTATCTGTTGAATAGTATTATATAGATATTACTTTTGGTAGAAGCAACATACACTGCACTTGACTAATCAGTGAAAAGTGATGTTTCACTATAGCAAATTCTGCAAATGTTTCATTGAATTTATAATAATAAATCCCTACCTTATTTAAGGTAACTTTCTGTTTTAGAGAAACTAATGAATTTGTCAAATTTGTCAAAAATAAATTTGTCATAACCATGAAACAAATTGAGGCCTCTTTTGGAGGTCTGTTTGCCAATGATTTTTGTGATCTTAGTCCTCTTATGGAAAGTGTGTAAGTTCCTCAAATACCGAGAAAGGTCTTAAAAGCTCTTACCATTTAAAAATGTAAATAGTACTCTGATAAGAATGTTTCTGCTTTAAAATCCTTATGTGTTTTATCTGCAGATTTTAATTCCTTTGTTAGGAAAAGTAGAATAAAATGAAGAACGAGACAGCTTAAAGACATAGATTTCTTTGATCTATTTAAGGCCTTTTAGTTGGGCAACTAACATCAGCAGCTTTAATTATATTTCCTGTGTTCTTTGAGTATTTATTTATGGTACTCCTTTAGACCAAGACACCTGAAAAATTCCACGTCTTACTGGAATTATTTTAAAGATTTGCGATTTCTTTTCCTTTAAAGTTGAAAAATTCAAATGCATTTTTTTTTTTTTTTGTCTCTAATACACTTCCAAACACTCCTCCCCGCCTTTTTTAAAAAATTGTTCTGCGTAAGGTAATCCCTTTAGAAATCAGCAGGGGTAGTCTCTTTTCTTAATGAATTGATTTTCCTGTTTTATTCATCAGGGAGACAGCTGGTCTTTTCAGGATCTTTCCTCTACCCTTTTCTAGTGTAGGATTTCTTAAATTTGGTCTGGTGTTTTTATGTTTGGCATCATACTTTCATAGATTGTTTTTTTTTATGGTTTTTACTTTTTTTCTTTTCCATGATCTAAGCTTCTTTTCTTGGAGCATTTCAGAATGGAAGTGACAGTAACTCACAGATCTCTCTCTTCTACTTCCTTCTTGCTGCTGAGATTTGCCTCAAAATATGCCAGAGGTATTTTAAATACTCGTTCATTCTGAAAATCACTATGACCATTGCTTTTTGATAGCTAATTGACTAATATATAACTTTTGATTATCTAATATATAATCAGTTGTCTCTGTGCCTTGCTAAGATCAGTTTTGAAACTAATGAGGACCATTGGACTTTGCACTAGGCCTTTTGTCTTTCTGTTTTCATGCCAATTGAAGTGAAAGCTTTTCTCCTGCTGCAGTCCATCTGTGTTGTGTTTGGGAGCATTGTGCCAGTAAGCCAAGGATTTAGAGGGCCTTTGAGTTGGCAATATTGAGTAATTAATGGAGGAAGCTCTTCTGTGTCAATCTTGACGAACCTGTCAAGCACTATTTGCTTGGATTTGCACTGACTATTTCCAGCCCTAACTGGGAAGATATGGAAAATCAGAAAGATATAGTACATTATAAACACAAAACTTTCTTTAATGCTTAACTTTCACCTCCAGGCACAGTGGAACAACGGGTGCTATGCCATCCTTCAGCAGCACTGTGCCTCAATTCTGGTGTTCAGCATCTTGTCAGAGAAACTCCATCTCAGTTGCGGTGGAAAGCCTTAACTCCAATCTATGTAGAATGCTTAATTACATTAAGGATAGTGTCTAGTGGTGTGAGATTCCACATCATCGAGGGTTTAACAGGTTTATATCTTCCAGTGGATTTCCAGAGTAAGCAGTAGGTAGCATAGACTACAAAGAACTGCTGTAGTGTGCTTAACCGTGAGAGGAAAAAAACCAAACCAAGTAATGCAGTCACCACCTCACGTGGGTAGGCCAATGCCCAGCTAGTTCCTGAGCAAAAGATGGCTAACACACCTAAACCCACTTCCTCACTGTGCAATTGCTGAGCATGATGTTATATGGCATGGAGTATCTTTTTAGTTAGTTTGGGTCATCTGCATGGTTATTTCTCCTCCCAGCCCCTAGTGCACACCCACCCAATCTGTTCACTGCAGGGGCAGAGTGAGAAAGAGGGAATGACTTGACACTGAGCAAACACTGTTCAGCAATAGCTAAAACATTTGTGTGCTGTCAGCACTGTTTTGGTCACAAATCTAAAACACAGCACTATGTAAGCTGCTATTAAGAAACTCTGTCCCAGCCAGACCCAGTACGATTTCCTACTTCCCCCTTCTCTGCCCCTGCCCTGACTTTTTAATTTTAAAATGCTCTGCTCAAAGCCAAGAAATATAAACAGGTTGAGAGGTGTAGTTAAATGGAATAAAGATAATAACCAAAGGAAAAAGTCTGTATATTTAGTATCCTAGATTGGTTAGAACCTAACTCACTTGACAGATAATTGCCTGAAAAGCAGTGTCTTTGATGTCAAGCTTCAGTGAAGTAGAAAGTAAGTTCCTCAGCTGCTCCCCACCAGTCTTTGGGTGGTCTGGTGCTCTCTGATGCTGGAACACCCTCTCATCCCGCAGAAGGGCTTTCTTTTCGTGTGACACACTGAGCACGGTTACACACCGCTTTCTCTATGAGGTCTTGGGGAGAGAGAGGAAGAAGGAGAGAGAATGGGAGGGAGATAGAGCAGCCAAATACAGTTTAAAATAAACAACTTCTAAATTAAAAAGAATGTTAAATACAGATCATCTGCTCAAACCATGACAGCAAATTTGATTCCTTCCTCCTTTTACCTGATGGAGATGCGCCTGCAGGACTCGCATCAATTACCTGTCGACATGTGGAAAATGATTGATGAGCTGCCTCAGGCACTGGAGTATACTTTGTCAGCCACTCATAATTTATACATCTTATCTCTGCCAGAACAAAAGACAGGACAGCATGCACACTGAAAGGGAAAAAAAAAAAAAAAAAAAAAAGGAGGAAAGAAAGAAAAAAGGCTGTTTGGGTTCCAATATGTAGCATGAGTTGATAACATTGATGGCTCTCTATTTGCTCCCTCCTCAGACATCTACTGCAGCTTTCTACTGTGGCTGCTTGGTTTTGCCAGGCTATCTGGCCATTCTCTGCTGGAAAGATGCTGACATAGAAAGCATGGAGCAGTCTAGAGTTACATTTTAATTACACTACTATCTACAAGAGTCTCTGGAGCACTGGTGTTTGCTCTGACCTTTTGTTTTAATCAGCACTCTCAAAGCATGCTGTTAACCACCACTGACAGAGATTGATAATTTATACAGTGGGGTCATCTTAAGAAGCTTTCATTTAGAAGCATTATGGAAATCAGATACTTTTACTTTTGCATTCAGACATCAGTTTAGAATGTACTTCAGATAGGTGAGTCTTACAGTGACATAGAAACCAAATTTGAACTTTGTCCTCCAACTGTAATTGAACCCAAAATAATATTTTAAATATTTTAGGACGGGGATAAAATATTATTTGTATTTCTTTGAGGCTCTTGAAGCACAGTCTTTATTTTGTACTCTCTAAGAACTTGCAAGTAAGCCTCATATTCTAGTCTACCTTTTCAGGAATAGCTATTAATTTTGGNCTTGCAAGTAAGCCTCATATTCTAGTCTACCTTTTCAGGAATAGCTATTAATTTTGGAGGAGGAAGGAGGCTTGTTTGAGTGCCAACCTATGACAGTGTGAACAAGACTGATTTCCAAAACACCTGGTATTTAGTGTCGTTCAAGTGTCTCAAATTGAAAAGCAAAAAACTCTTACAAGTTCAGAAAATTTTATTTTCTAGTTTAATATATTGATGAAATTTAATGTGATCATTTCTCCACCTGGATAAGATAGTATATACCTCTTCAGTGTCTACTGTATTGGGAACAAATGAAGCCTTTTTAGAGGTATTACTCTGTGTTTAGTTGGAAAGTTGTACTGAAGTTTACAAGTCATATTCATCCTATTATATGATTCTAAGCATCTGTGCCTTCTGAACCCACATGGTAATAGTGAAGGATTAAAAAGAAAAGGTTAATACAAAAGCAGTCTGAGTTGAAAGTTTCATGATACAGTGTTTTAGAATATTGCAAGTTTCAGTAAATGTCATGCCTTGTGTAGTCCTGTGGTACATCAAGTCCAGTCCTAGTACACAGGTAAGTTTAGTCTGTATAGTCATATTTTCAGGTGCTTCTCTTGTCCTCTGTTTTCATCTTACTATTTTTAGAGGCAATTGCCCAGACTTGTCAGGATGTTTTCCAGATTTCTAAGAAATATTCTATTTATGTATGTGTTTTTTCTCACACTGTTTCAGCATATCTGGATTGAATGGGGTTATGAGGCATCTTGAGACCATCTTACTACAGAAATTATTGGTCTGTAGCTCAACGCTTGAAGAATTAGATGGTGTAACAAAGGAAGTTTCTGGATACAGACATAATTTTCTCAGTCATAGTCTTCCTTTACACAGTGAAAGTGCGAACAAAGCTTTCAACCAAATAGATCTATGTCATCTGTGGGGTTTTTATGTTAAACTGCTCCAATACATTTTTTTCTTCCTTCTACCATGTTACACATCCAACAGTGGATCAGATTAACAGGTCACAAAGAATTAAATTAATTACCACAAGCCCAAACCTGCAGTCATGCATGGACTTCACTAGCAATTAAGTGTGCACAATAGCTGCTGGTTGTTTAATTCCCACGTGACTATTCCTATATTGTTCAAAATGCTATTTAGTTGTCTCAGTAGAACTGCTAGAGAAATGTGACTATTTGTACCCTAAGTAAACAGAAGACTTCTCTTTCCTGATAACAGTATGTATGTGTTTGTACTTCCTTTTTACTGAAATAGACCTAAAATTCAGAATTGGCAAATACAGATGCAAATAAGAACGAAGCTGTATTCTGAGACTGTCACTGTGACCTTGCATAGAGTGACAGCCAAACAGGTTTAGCTACAGAATATGAGAAACAGGGACTGAAGAAAGAAAATTAAGAGTTTTGAGCAGGGAGATCATTTTTATGATCACAGGTAGCATTGTAACCTTGCTGCAGCCCTTTTAGTAAAAATAACATAGGAATTGCTTACTCAACTTGTTAAACCCATGAGACTACTAAGTGGTGAGACAGAAACTTACTTTTGCCCAAGTTCTGAGCAGTTGTAAGCTTGCTTTCCTTGTATTTCAAAGCTGAGAAAAAGCTAATAAATGTAGCCAGTGTGAGCCTCAGCCTGTGAAACCAACTTCTCAGCAGGATTTATTAACTTCAGTATAGCACAAGAGTAGTACAGGTATATGATGTTTTTTGGTTTGGTGTGGACAGGGTAAGTTCCTTTCTGTCTGTAATGCAGTGTGTAAGCACATTAGAGGCTTGTTTAGAGAGGGAAACTGCTGAAAATCATAGAACTAACATGCACTGATCAGTATGAAAAAGAATTTCATACAATATTGCTTTGAGAGACAAGAATATATATTACAAAGGCTGTTGAAATAGACAGCAATTTCCAGTCAGTGGAGGTAAGAGATTTCAGTGTGGGAAAAACACGTTGTTTCTTCCTTTGCCATCAGCCTGCTATATGACCTTGAACAAGATACTTATATCTGTGCTTTATGCTATTTTTTGTCTGTCTTGTCAAGTTAGATTGTATGCTGTTCAGGGCCTGCATGCTATTCTGTGACTGTGAGGAGCCCAGCACTGGCTGTATCTGACCTTGGATAAAGCATGTAGGTGTTGCTCTAATATGAACGAATAACAGTAACGGTGTCTTTGGGTAAGAGGAACGGCACTGTTCCTGTTATGTATGACAGATAGGTAGCAGTCATTTAAAAAAAAAAAATGAAAAAGTTCAACCAGCTTTGTGAAAATCTTGTCTAATTGCTACGTTTATAGCTGCTAAGCTATGAAAATAGCACCTTTGTGTCATTTCTGTGCCCCTTTGTCATTCTGTGAAGCACACCTTTATTTTGGGAGTAGTCTAACTTCTAAGGAAGCTGGGTAATGCCATGTTTATGACTTTTTATAATAGTCTTATAATTAGTTTTATAATAGCGCATGTTCTTATCCAGCTTCTGCGAGTGGTGTTTTAGAGGTGTGTGGTACACCTTCCCATAGCTACCTCTCTACTTTCCCTGCCCCTCTTCCCTGCTCCCCAAGCCTGCATCCCGTTCTTTGCAGTAAACCAGTTCTCATAGATATCTGAATGGACTTTAAAAAAAAAAAAAGAAAGGTGTCCTTACTTCGTTTTTAAGTATTTTATTTCCTCCCAGTGCTGAGCTGCTTTTTTTTTTGGTTTTGTTGTTTTGTTTGACAGGCTGCTTGCAGATAGAACAGTTTTCCATAAGGAATTGAAATCATACATCAAATGTATTGTTTTATATGTAAGCCACTTGAGAACAATGAAAGCAGTTGCTGGAACCCAAATACTATTACAAATAGATTTATTGTACTATGTTTTCTCCCACCTTTTTCCAGAAGTTATTACTTTAATCTTAAGAATTTATGTAAGTAGGCTTGTAGCTTTTATATGCTTTATGCATTCACTTTTGAGACTTTTTAGCTATTTAGTGGCATGGTGTTTAAAACAAGTGTTATCAAGGAAATAATTTCAGCTTTACATCATTTTTTTTATATTTCCCTCTGAATGCTACATATAAAATAGCCAGATGGTAATATAAAAGAGTTATAGTAAATGTCACGGAAACTTATCTTCACAATGCCCTTTAGCTTGGTGTGTTCATCTCAACCTACAAACATCAGGAAGAGATAAAGATGTAATATCACTTTGTCACAAAATTATATAAAATTTCAATGTCTTCAAACTTTAAATGTATCTAAGAAAAAACTTACTAGAAATATGTGCAATTAAAGTCATTCCAGTATTTGTAAAAGAATAGAAATGCTTTTAAACTGCTCTCCCCTCCTCAGCAAGAACAAAGCTGTTTTGAAGTGAGAATAATTCCCAAACTATAATTATGACAAACTAGATCAGATGTTCCTGAGAGAATACCTCTTTATTTTTCTGTCATTTTAATATTGCACCTAAATCGGATCTCAAAGGGGGAGAAAGTTATTTACGTATTATTGACCCAGAACTTAATACATTCAATAAGCATCAAAATGGAACAACACAGTACGTTTACAGCAATACCTTAAATGCTTTAGTCATCATGCTGGATGAATTAGAGTCTTGATTTTTTTTTTCTTTTTTTTTTTTCCTGGTTTCAGAGGATACAAGATTGCCAATTAATCAGGAAATATATTTGAAGTTCACTGTGTTGATAGGCGAAAAAACTGCTGATTAGATAGTTGTTATAAAAGGTGGTGTGTTTCCCCAGCATTTCTCACACTTTCCCAGTCCCAATACCCATATGTATTACAGTGGTGTCAAATGGAGTTGTTACTGGTCCTAATTTATTCTTGGTGAGCTATTGGATGAGATGTAGTACTGATAAAGCTGATAACATGATAGAAATGCAGCATTCTTGTTGAGTATTCAGCTGATGCCCAAAAATACTGGAGGTAATCTAAATGGCAGGTTGTGAAGCCATACTCATTTGTCACTGTTACAGACACAAGATCATTAAACCACTCTGAGTTGCCACCTAGAGGAGGTGGTTACATTCTCTCAAATGTTGTAGCTTTCTACAGATTGACATGAAGAAATTAGAGATGTTAATATTTCAGTGGAAAAATAATAGTAATGATCAAATGAAGACAAAAACCGTGAAAACAAATTAAGGAGGCTAAAAAAGCCAAAATTGTAGCTGTGTTGAACTAGACTGGTAATCAAAATGTTGTGATTGAGCAGTGAGCAATTTCCTGCTGTCTAGGGCAGTCCTTACCTTCTCTGTGAGAGTGGCACAGAATTAATTGTTGTATTTCAAAAATGCTTTTCTTGGGGAAAAGAAAAAGGCTATTTCACTTTATGGATCTAGTTGTCATGTAGCATCATTAAAGTTTGCTGAAGTGATGTCAGCAGCATCTCAGTTTTGCTGTTAAGTAACCCTCTGCCTTGTGTGAGAAATCGACGTTTGAGGTTCATTACGAACCTCCCTGAGCCTGAAATTGGACCAGGACAGAACACCTTGAGGTCTGTGGTGTATATTTTAGTTAAAATTTGGAAGAAAGTGAGGTACAGGTTTAATGCTAGTCTCACTCCTACCTTACAGCCACTGGAATATATTAAAAACAAACAAAAAACAAAACAACACAACAACAACAAAAAAACTTTTGACACTTGCTCTTGTTGAATTTCTTAGATTGAGACTGAAATCAAATGCCATTGAATGCCAGAAAGCAAGAGCGGATTTTCTGCTTGTTTGATGACAACTGCTTTGAACTTTGTTTCATAAAGAAATCAAAATGATACTTAACTTTACCTAAGTGATTTTATGGCCTTGTACTTTAAGGCTGATAGACAGATCTATGATTTGAAAATTATATTTTTTCACTTCATGGTGAATCTCATAAGTGCTACCTGCTACTGCAACAGTTTTGTTGATCTCTTTTTATTAATTAAAAATGAATTGCTATTAAGGGGACAACAGCTGTCCTGTGGACACACAGCAAACCAAATCCAAACCACTTCCATGCCTACTTACTAAGAAGTCTGGAGGGAAGGTGACCTGAAATAACTGTGTGAGTGTCACGGGGCCTTTTGGCATTTTCTTTTTGGCTTTTTCTCTATTAAACTTTTCTAATGACAAGTCCTTACTTTTGTCATGTGCTGCCGGTTTTTCCCCTAAACCTTTGTCTTTAAACCATGGCCCTTCTAGCTTCCACATCTTCCTTAATATTGAGGATAAGAAGTTATTTCTTTCTGTCTGAGGAAAGCTGCAGGTAATATCAGATTCTTTACAGTGTTCTTTGGAGGGAAGAAAAGATTAAAACACCCACTTTTGCTCCAGTGTCTTTACTGGTCAGTAAAGCTGATGTGTACTGCTTTTTCACTCATTTTGTGCATATTTTCTCTCAAGGGCATCAAAATGCAGAATGCAGTCACAATGAAACCATAATAGATACTGTAATGAAAGATGGGATTGGTGATGTCAGGCCTTTGCATGGTTGTGGGTCAATGGATTCCTGTTTAGTTAGCTCTGATTTAGGTTTTTAAGCATTAACCATTTACAAGGAAGTTTTCATTCATACCTTTGGTCTTCTTGGGATTCTGTGGTTCCATGCTAAGTGTTATATCCAATCTCATTCATTTTTTTTTCATAAGAAATAACTATAGGCTAAGAAAATCACATCACATCATCTAGGCCGAGATTGTTATGTATGTGTTATCTTCCTTCTTTTCCTTTTAATCCTGGAGCAAATGGTGGACACCACAATTCAGAACCTGAGCTCCCATTTATTCTCCGATATGTAACAGAATTTGAAATGTAGTTTTGAGTTCCAGGCCAAGAACCTCAATTACTGCCCTGTGGCCATAGAATATTCCTAAAAAATTGAAGTTACCAGGTTAGAATATATTTCTGGAAGTAGCCAGTAGCAAAAAAATCACAGGAGCAAAACGCGTTAATTCCTAATAAAATGTGCTGCTGTGCTTGGCCACATTGTAACTAATAAAGAGATTTATATATATATGTGTGTGTGTGTAATATAATATATAAAAACAATTCTCCCTCACCATATAGCTTTAGAGGCAAACAGCTTGTCATTTTTGCATGCATATCAATAACAAAAAGTAAAAGCAAGTCTGAATGAATGATGCATGAGAAAAATGAGTATGTGAACAGCATTTTCTCTTTCAGATTTTGAAAATATGAGTAAAAATGTATTTGGGCTACTGTTTTCTGTTAACTGGTCAAGAGAGTAATTTTTCTCTGTTCTTTCAAGAAAATTTGGATTGAACATAGGTGCTGTATTTAGCATGATCGCTTTCATGGAAGTAACTCTGTATTTCTGTTGGTATAGTACTTCTTTAATTTGATTCTTATTTTCAGTCTCTCTATTTTCTTCTTTAGACAGTTGCAGAACCTAACATCCTGAATCCATTGTCTCTTTATTGTGATGCATGCAAGGAGAGCAGTTTTAACCTTCCAATCCAAAGTATAAAAAAATTGGATTGCACATTCGAAGTGAAAAGAAAATGATGCATAGAGGAGTAGATCATGTTATAGGCTACTGTTCTATTTTATGGAATGATAAATAATGATGTAAAATATTTTTCCTTTGCATGTTTAAATTGCTCAGTGTACATAACTGAATTTAAAATAAATTCAAAAATGAGTGCTCAGACTTGCTGAAGGACTCAGAGAAGTGCTTTATTCTTACTGTCTTTTCTAATAAATAAGCTGCTATGAATACAGTTTCTTGTTTAGATCTTAAATTTTAACTGGACTTTGACAGATTTAAATTTAATCTGGGCACTCTAAGAGTCTATACTGTCACTATTTGTCTGCTGAGTTTCAAAAGACTGATTTCTCCCTCCCATGCCCCAGCAGTTTTCTGTACCTTCCTTTCAGCTATGCTATATAAACTGACTAATTTCTTTAAGTGTTGAAAACTTGTACTTGGTCCGGGTAGGATGGAGTCAGGTTTTTTTTGGATTTGTGAGGGAAGCAGAGCTGGTAGCACACCACTGTTCTGACTGTTGCTGAGCAGTGCTTGCTCAATGCCAAGGCTTTGTCTCTTTGCCAGATGAGCAGGCTGGGGGTTTGAGGAGTTGGAGGTGACAAAGGAGGAACAAAACTTTGTCATGGAATCAGTAACGTCAATTAATCTAATTAATTAGATTTAAAAACTCTGAAGAGATATTACAACTCCACCGAAAACCCAATGTTTTAAATGTATAAATTCTTCTTTGCACATACGCTTTTCTTAAGCAAGTGGTATTAGATCAAATTAAATATTTTCTGAAGAAATGATTACTTTGCAGGTGGTGTATCAGAAAAAGAGAAAAGAAAGTTCAGTGTTTTTATTTTGGTTTACGGAACTTTCCTTGTATTCCCTTGTTACTTTGCCTTACTCTTTTGTCTTTGGAGCAATTCAAGTCTACATATATTGCTTACTGTGAGATTAGCAAACTCAAAATGAATGTTATAGATCAATAGAGAGTGTTAAGGGACTACTGCGTAAACAAATTTTTGTTAACTTTTCCTGTTATTTTCAACTCCATTCTCATATAGTATAAAACTATTTTAAGTACTGAGGATTGATGCTTGTATTCATTCTTTGTTAGTGGTATTGCCTAGCTGTTTCAAGGTGGCATTATTTGGTTTATACTTGTGTGTCCACACATATATATGACAGATAATGTTGTTGTGACAGAGTAAATTAGCAGCAACACCCTTTGGGCACTTTTCTTAAAAACAAGGCAACTCCCTTCAATGGACACAGTGACTCTTCTCACAAGATCTTTTATTTTCATAACTTGCTATTTGTGAGCTGTATGCCTGAGTTAAGATGAATAGATGTATGTGGCTAAGAAAAGGTTTTGATTGTTCCAGAGATTTGAATGCTCAACAGTGTGTAGACGTGGCATAAATGTCTTGATTTTCACTTTATTTTATTTGCTTTTAGAGTGTGTATCATACTTGTTATAATTTTTAAAGCTTCAGCTGTGAGAGAATGATACTGGTGTGAGATTGATGTCACAGCATGAAAAACCCAGAGAGGCTTTTCTAGTGATTATTCATTTAAGTACATCTTGCCTATTGGCGGAGATATGGACTAGATGACCTAATATGTCTTCTCTGCCTCTGCCTTCTGTGATTCTCTGAGTGATAGGGTAGTACAGATCAGCAGTGAGTTTATTGGCAGTTGCAGAAAGACAAGGCACTAAAAATGCCTGCACATTCTAGATGTGGATATACGATTGCATGTGGCAGTACCTGTAGACATCACACTTGAACACTGGGAGATTACTTATTTCCCCCTGCTTCTGCCAGTCCCCCAGGAAAAGATGGCTTTCACTATTGAAGTTGATACCTCTTAGTTACTCAGGTGATCAATTTTCATCGCATTCCTAAAGTGAAAACAGAATGTTGGCATGTGTGAGAACTGATAAAGAACACTTCCTTAAGTTGTCTCTCACCTCTTAGGACATCTGGAGAAGAACCATTACTTCCCCANACTATTTCTGAAAGGTATTGTCCATTAAAATAGGATCTGCCCAGTTTTGATATTCAATCAGAACTGGACTAAGAACTCAAAACTTGTATAAATCCATCTAGAGCTTTCAAAGGAATATAGAGCAGTAAGTTACTCGACTTTAATTAGATATGTGACTTGGAACTGGAATTATTTCTAAAAATATAACATATTAAAGGAAATAATTATTCTGACTAACTGTCCAAATGTAATTGCAAGCTTTTTTTTTTTTTATGATGTAGGAAATAACATTAAAAAAAGAATGTTGAAACTTGGGAAAATTTGGGCACGGTAAGGGAGAGTTCTCTTTAGTTTCCTTTGAATGTCCTCGGAAAATTCAAAAAGTTCTTGCAGTGTATAAGCTGGTGCATATAAAATCAGGATCTGATCTGGACTCACTAGTACAGATTCAGCTGTTAGCTGAAGTTTTTTGCAATAAATATCTGAGGATTCCTCACAAAGTAAGAGCAGCTTTAGTAAAGGAGTTTTGTCATGCCTTAGAAATGGGGAGGAGGACGATGGTGTCATATGCTTCACTGCTTACTTCGCGAACTAAATATCTTTCTCTAGGGCTCCTTACGAGTATTCAAAAAGCACTATCTTGAATGCATAGTGGAAGAGTGCAAAATGTATTGTGGTAGTTCTCGTATCACTTGATTTAACTTTACTAACATTTGGGAATAAAAATGAAACCTTCAAAATGGAAAATTTATATTGTTTTCTCTACAACTTACCTTGATAACTAGGGATTGCCTTTTTTCTTGAAAATACATCTATAGAGACATTTTTCAAAACAGAATTACAGTTCTCTGTGAATGGAGTTTGAAACAAAATTTTTCTTTGTAAACTTAGGAGATATCATGCAGTTGATAGAGAAAATTTAAATATTGTAGAGATAGCATATATTTGATGGAAATGAAAGTAGAAGCCTGAACAAGTTTGTTCTTGTAGAAGATGATGAGGGTCTTTAGCAGAAAATGTGGCATGCTTTTTGTGCATGAGCTCACCTTAAGATTTGAGCACGTTCAGTTTTCAGATCATCGAGCTATTAGAAGGGGCTTTCTTTGCCAACCATAAAGGTATCAGTTTTGGATATGTTGCATTATGGTAGAGAGAAGAATTTAAGTAATATAGAAAATCAAGCAGTGAAGCATACAAAAAGAAGCTGTGCAGTAGGAGGATAAATGAGAGGGTAGAGTATTGTATGGTGGAAAAAGCAAGGACAGGAATCTTAAAGGAATATTAATGATGATTTTGAGACACTAAGAATATCTCTGATAAAACATGTAAAATTCAGTAAAAAAAGCTCTGTAGATCAGTTGTATTTATCTAATAAATAAGTTGTATAACATATGTGAAGTGTAAAGAACATTTTTGACATTGCAGGGATATACAATATTGAATCCATAGCAACAACAAGAAGTTTTTATTCTCATTTGTCAGTAACAACAAAATATTTACATACTGTGTTGTCTTGTTAGAAGATGTGGCTACTTAGGGCATTACTTATGCAATTATGCACTTATGGCATTATAAGCTGGAGATAAAGTGTTTTTTCTCTTATTATGGCACTTGTACATGCGTTGCAGCTTTTTCAATGGGGTTTTCTTTTTAACATTTTCTGTACTTTGCCATATAGTCCATTTTATTAGAGGTTTATTAGATTTGTCTAGTGCATTGGGCAGCTGATAAGGAGAAGCAGACTTTTTGTGAAAGTTATATTTAAAAAAGTTTTATTTAAAAAAACCCAACAAAACAAACAGAACAAAATTAAAACTCTACCTAACAAAAGATAAGTCAATATAACTCAAATTAAAGTATATATTTAATTTGTTTATTTTAGAGTCAAAGTTTGAAAGTGGTCTAAACCATAAAGATGCTAGACTATGTTGTATATACTAACTTTGTCACAGGGCTTTTTATTCAGAAATCACCGACATTTATCTAGGATATTAGGTATCTGTAGTAATCTGTAGAGAGTAGCTGGGAATGTTCATTAGCTCATTTAAAGGGGAAAAAAAGGAGTATAACTTGCTTTAAATTTAAAAGCTGTCACAATTTTTAAAACTGAAAGGCATCTGTCTAAAATGTAGCCATTTCAAGAGAAGGATAAGGCCTGTCAAGCTACTTCTCCTGGGCCGCTTGTGTTAGTGCTTCATCAGCTTTGTTTGACATCTCTAAACAACTCTTTAAAAATGTCGATTTTGGCATGCTCCACAAAGGAGAACTGAAGGGTGTTGTTTAAGTTATTTGGGCCTTCTCTGTTTTTCTTTCTGTGGCACAAAAATGTGCATTTTTTTTTCTCCGCCTTTCCCCCCAACAAATGTGTGTTTTAGCCTCAAATGACCCTGGCATCTTAACATGTCAGAGTGTTAATAAAGCACTGAGGCTGTCATAATGTGGGGTTAAATAAAGTCTTCATGAGCTGTCTATTAAGCTGATTTTTTGTTTGTCACTTTCTGTAGTTTCTTTATGGATGCAGCTTGTCTTGGTTTGTGGGCAGCCAAGCAAACGGGCTTTGTCTTTGTTCACTGCTCTGTTTAATTCTCCCCCTCATTCATTAATCATCCCTTTGACTATTTATACCAGTGGCAAGTATAGCTAACACACTTAACGTTTTTCCTTTGTCTCAGTGGCACTCTTTGTGCAGGCCAGAGGAGGGCTAATTATTAACTGTAAAGTGACATTAAAAACCCGTAGATAAGCATACAAATGCTGCATCCAGTGAAATGCAGGGTTTTTTTTCTTTTTTTTCTTTTTTCTTTTTTTTTTTAACCTTCAAGTGCTTGTAGCCAAATGAATTTTTCTTGCTCTGTGTAGTTGGGAGTTCACAGTCACAGTGCCAATGTTTAGATAATTAATGAAGAAGCTCTGTTAAACCCAGAGAGTCTGCCAGTGTCAGGTTTTTTAGTTTCATCTCTGGACAGCTTAGCTGGATAGTTTGTACCTTATCAGGCAGAAGCAGGGATTTAAATTGCTGCTATTTAGTTGGAGGCAGTTCCTCTTCTCTTTAAAGGTCCCATTCCTGTGTTTATTAGTATTCTGTATACATAAGTCTTGGAATGTGTTTTTTGTTTTGCTTATGATGTGAGAGTTTTTAGTATTTTCTTTCCAGCTCCCTTCTGTTTATGAGGTTGTCCTGAAATTAGAAGTTTGGTTTTGGGGTTGTTTTTTTTTTTTTTTTAAAACACTGGCACTGATCACACATTTCTTGCTTATCCAAAGTCTTTCTGACCCTCTTCTTTCGCACTCGTGATTTCATGATATCAGCACAACAATTATTCTGAAAAGGGTGCTTTGAAAAGGTGTATTTTCTTCCTGGTTGAGGGAACCTGAGTCGTCACAAGATCTTTGGTACAGTAACTATTTTTATTTGTATTTTGTATGTACTTTAGTGTTCACTTAATCCCATCCCTTCCTATGGGTTTGAAACAAGATTTTCAATTTTTCTGTGTCTTGAAAGTAAAGTGCCGTTCTGTGAAGTGGGATCAGAGAGATTACTTCGGGATTTAAGGAATGTCGCAATTAGCTCTATTAACTGGGAAGTATAAGTAACTTTTCTGTTGACTGATGATGTGACTGGAGCTGCGTGTTCATGACTTATAACCATGATTATAAGACATGCATGAGGCCTGAAGTTTAAGTTGCAGCTGATACTTTCAATGGGTGAAACAATAAGGCCCAGCACTGATCCACTGAACAGAGTTTGAGCACTCCTGGCTTGTGTTGTAGTTGACATTTCTCTGGCTCCCAGCGTGAGCAAAGATCCTACTGAGTGAACATAAAGCATAATATCCACTGAGATAGGTCTGTGATAACAGAGCTAGGAAGAGGTTATGCTCTCTTATTCAAGCCTCTATATAAATGTATAAACCTATTATTTCATTCTATTGTTATTGCCAAATTGAATGTCTTTCAGAAAATTTCCAGCAAGTGATAATGTTGTGAGGGTATGACAGGGCAGTCTGCTTCTGGCTAACTTAGGCAGATTACAGCTCCAGCTAAAGCAGTAGATCAATAGTTACAGATTGCTTTCTGCGTGTCTCAGTTAGGAAATCGGTATATTGAATACAGAGAATCCTTACTTAGGATGGAATTGTGAGCGGTGAGAAAATTTTCGGTTTAAAAAGAAGTATGAAGTTTGTTTTCTGTGTTGTGTAACTGAATAGGTTTTAACATTTTAAAATAAACCACTTTAGAATGCTATGGGGCTTTTTGGTGTTTGGTTGCTGGGTGTTTTTTTTAAAGCATGAAGATTTCTTCTGTACCTTATGCTATTTTCTTATTCTCACACACACTAGGTACAATTCTCTCTTCCTCTGCATTTTAAGTCATCTTGAATGAGCTAAACAAAGTGAGTTTTGCTATGGTATTATGGAAGAATGTTCACTTTTGCATAGTGAAGTTGCAGCACTTAGATTCTTATTATTTTGCCAGCCCGAATGCTGATCTATATCGTATATATTTTTAGTAGCAAGGTCCTGAAAGTAAGAATTTTTATTTAAGGAAGTTTTCCTGGCATGATCAATCAAATTGGTCTTCAGGTAGGTAAGTCTCCTGCTGCAAGAAAGCAAAGCTTATTGACTTTTCATTAAGGTCTTGAGTGTGTAGTTTATACAAGACTGGGCCTGTCTTTCAAGTAGACTGTCAGCAGCCCAAGAACAAAAATGAGGTTAGCCTCTTTGATATTTTAATATACTAAAAGTAAGAGATAAAATCTCTGCAGAAAGAGAGGTTAATACAGTTAATTCTGCTAACCTGCATATATAAATATGCAGTACCTCAGCCTGTGGCATGCACAGGCAATCTTTTAGATGAGATCATACCAACTTTGTGATAACTTGATTAATTAACAGGGAGCTGTTAGTTTTAGCAAGGTAACAATTTGAAATAATCTTACAATTTTTATTATTTTTTTTTCTGGATGTTAGTTACCAGGTGATGTTTGTTGATAACAATCTTATGGAAATATACACTATTTTCACAGCTAGAAGGCTCTTGTGAAATGCTGCTGGACTTCTGGCATCAAAAGATGCTGGGATTTGATTGTAAGGAATGTGGGTACAGTCAAATGCAGATCTGATCTTCTCAGGTAGAGAAAAGCTGTAATAATATAATAGATGAAAATGACCATAAGCATTGAGTTGAAGGAGCAGTGTGTGATACTGAGTTTTTTTACACATTGTTCTGTTCTACTGATGTCACTGCTGGGTTTGCTTTTGAGTCAAGGTAGATGAAGTCTGCATTCAAAGATTTATTATGTTTATTCATTTAAATGTGCTATGCATTTATGGATCCCTTCATTTCTTACAGACTGCATTTTCTTAGTTGTGTTCATTGCATCAACACCACTGCACAATATTGGCATTTCTGTACACTGAGAAAGCTGTATTAAGAGAGAGATGAGTCCATAACTCAAGTTACATCACACTGAATACTTGGTGCTGTGGTGAATAAATTTTTTAAAAAATGCAATCATTCTAATATGTCACCTTTTTCCTGAAGTGTTTCTCTCATAGAGAACATTTTTCATGTTAAAATTATTTATGAAGTGTTTTTTAAAAATAAATAACAATGATTTACACAATGTCAGCAGATGCACCCTGGGCATCCTTTGGCATAATCAAGAGTGTCGACTCCTGTGACCCAAGGGTGACAGTTTTGATCAGCTTTGTTTTACAGTTCTCTCATCCTATGGAAGTGTGAGGCAACACTCATGATTAGCCAAGAGGCAGCAGATTACAGCTACATGCACACACATGTGTGTGCAGAGTATTTAAAATAATTGCTAAGTGCCAGGATTAGGAGTTCCGTAGATTTTTGGCAATGAGGTTAATACTTATTTTTCATTGGAAAGCTTTTTTTATGCCAGGCTTAAAAACTCAAGATAGTCTGGTGTTCAAAAGCAAGGGGAATTGTTTCCAATTCACATTTCTGCCTTTGACCTGTTATGTAGCCTTGGGCAAATGATTTAATCACTGTCTACCTCTGTTTTCTTTCTCCTTTTTTTTTGTCTTGTCTGCTTGGCTCTTAACTTTTAATAGTCTAGAACTGTTTTCTATTACACTTCAGTATTCTACTAAAGAATGTAATTGTTAATTGACTAAACAATAATTTAATGTAAAATATTAAATCTTCCCAATAGCTGTTATCGCTGATGGTTGCTTTTTCTGTAATACTTTTGATATAAGTTGATAGCTTACAGAGATCAAAACTAGAAACTGCTAAATCTTCTTTGGTGCTTTAATGTTATTAAAAGGTATAGTCAGAAGGTTTTGTGTGTTAAAGACACTGTCAAGAAAATGGAAGTTTATCTTCCAGTCTTGAGAATCTCTTGCAATAGAAACATGTGTGAGATTTGGGGGAAAAAAGGGAAATCAAGACACTTCTCAAATGTTTGGCTTTAAAAAGAGAGTATGTATTAGAAGGTTATTAGAGAAATATAAAAGGGAGGAATACTCTGTCCAAGTTGCATGTATTTCCATTTAAATGAATAAACAATGACAGAAAAATTGTAAGTTTCCTTTTCTTTGAGGAGTTTCTTCCTTTTCTGGTTCTTACTGAATGAATAATGAAGTAGGACTAAGAATTGACCTTACTTGAGGGTTTCCTTTCCTTCCCCGTGTTTTTTTTTTTCTTTGGTTGGGTTTTTTTTTTTGTTTGGTTTTGGTTGTTGTTGGGTTTTTTTTTTTGTTTTTTTTTTTTTTTAAGTTAAGCTATTTTCAGAATTTGCAGAACTGCACAGAGTGAATTGTATCTATGCACAAGGGCTGTCAGCTGGGATTTAACATTTTTCCATACAAGTAAATCTTTACTTCTTTGTATTCCTGTTACTGTGACTTTGCCTTTATAGTACAGATATTTTTATTTGCCTGGCTGTTTAGCCCAGTTATCTCTGACAACACAAGGCATATGATTGAGTATAAAAAAAAATTAGCAGGTCATCATTTATGTCTACATTGGGGTGAGGAAGAAGTAAAGAAGCAAGAAATCTAACTAGAAAGTAATTTCAGCCTTAGAATTTCTTATTGTTGAGCTGAAGACACAAACCGTGACTTTTTAGAAATTATAAAAGAGGGAGAGAGGAATAAATTTACTTTCCTCTTTCACTTGTCACACTTAATTATAATTAAGCAAGTTGCTAGTGGTGTATGGATGCTGTTGAGCTTAATTTAATATATTGAATCTTGAAAAGATTAAATGCAGGCAGGGACTACATGACTGCCCTTGAGTTTCATGTTATATATTCAGTCTTGCAAATATTCCTTGTTGTTGAATAATATCTTACTTTCAGATGTTTTAAGGGTCATCATCTAGAAGAAGTTAGTGCAAATAACTCATTGGAGTTCAAGGAGGGATAACGTAGGCACCAATACTCTCTAGTTTATGGTAATTATTATTTCATTCAATCAGTTTGTGTTTAGGAGAAGTGCATAAATGAGACTGTTGATAGAAGAGTAGAAGTGAACATATGCTCAGTGGTGCCCTGATGTAAGTATCAAGGGCTCTGTTATTTGTACATATATGGCAGGGAGACCTATGTCTCCATGTAATGCTACCAGAGAAAGTTAACTTTATTATCAGTATGTGTTACTTGTGTTGGGCTGCTTGTTGATGGATGTTATAATTTTTAATTCCAGTATGTGACGTCAGAGAAGTGCGCGGTCTGTCTGGCATAGAGACTATATCTGGCATAAAGACAATAACAATTCATGTATCGTTACTGGTCAAATACCACTGAGTGTTACCCTCCCTGGTTACATGGGGTACATACATAACAATAACATATCTAACATTATCATCTTCCAACCATTTTCCCTCCATGTACCTTTTTTTTTCTCAATAAGCTGAATATGGATGTCATCACTACCCTGTTGGCACTGTTAAAAAAATCCTTGGTTATAAAAATGGAGTTTTTAATATAAAGGAGGAATAAATTACTTTGACATTTTATCATATCAGGCTTTCCAGTTTTGCTGCTTAATCACTTGTCCTCACACTGAACTAGAGGAGGAAAAACAAGGTCTTTATACCCCTTCACTGTATTTTAGTGTTGCAGGGGATGGCAGAGGCTAGGAATTGTAGGGAAAAGGACTGGCCACTGATAATTTGTTACCAAAACTATGGTGAGAAATATTATTCTGTAGCAGCCAACAGACTTCACCTGGTGTCTGTTTTCACAGGCCCCAAAAGACACATCTTTAAGGGAGAATGCTGTTAGCCGGTACAGATTGAACATCTTCATCAGCAGTGCGAATGGAGGCCTATCTGTAATTGAGACGCATGTGGCTCTGTCAGCAGGTGATGGCAGACAGACACACCTGAATGACAGTGTGACAGGGAGCAGAGACAGGGGGCCCCATCTAGCCACTCTTACTGCCGGAGTGATGAGCGCACGGGAACACGGTCTGTGAATTATCAGCAGGCCAGAATGAGATGAGGCTTAGGGAGGGCTGCCAGACAGTTTGCAATGTGCTACACATTTCTTTCAGCAGTTACTATTTTGCTATGCATAGCCCCTTGCTATTAAGCAGACAGAACAGCTCATATCCTGTGGACGGATGATAGATATGTCATATCACTGAAAAATTGTTTGTCTTCCACAGGTGTATGGGATGCCTTCTAAAGCAGACAGAGCACATGACACTTTTCAACACTCTTTTCGATACTGATTTGGCATTCAGGGTCTATCAAAGGAGAAATCTTTCACATGCAATTATGACAGAAAATAAAGGTGATGAAGTGTTGTATACAAAGAATGGGGAGAGATCAAAGGACTGTAATGAAAACTGATTACAATAAAAGAGCTGCTTCAACCCTGAGAACTCCACAGAACTGCTTGGGGCATGACAACACACACACTTGCATGCACAAAGGAGAAGCTGTAGATAAAATCACAGACACTAATTCATAGGAATAAATGAGGAAAACCGTATATAGCTGCTTGCTTGGTTATCATATGGCATATTGAGACACTAAAGTGATGTGAACCCAACATTCTAAGTTGGGAGAGTCGATAGGATCATTTTGTAAAGCCTTCTTTACTGTAGTATGGTCATAATGTGAAAGTTTTGTAAATTTATAACTTCTGATAAGATTGTAGGATAGATGACTGTGTTCAATTCTTCTATTGTTTTCTTGATTAATCTCCTGGGGATCGCACACAGAATAAGTCACTCATTTAAGTTTAAATATTAGCAAGGAGAGTGTTTAGTACTGTTAGTTGCATAGAAATGAAGAAATTAATCAAGTTTAGTCATCTATCCTTTTGACTCCTGTTCTGATTTAAAGCCTATTCAAATGAATTTTCATTGACTTCACTATGTCTTTTCCAAATTCCTGAGCTGAGTATTGTAACCATTCATTGGCCAGTTTCAGTTAAGTGCCAAGCAACTTTGTTTCCTATTAAATTTAGGGAACTTTATTCTAAACACCTTTCACATGGCTTAAAAAGTCTTCTGAGATTGAGTACTAAACAGAATTATTTTTTTTATACATGTCTTAATAACTTGCCAATGTCTTTGTAGTGCAAGACCTATCATTTTACACATGGTAAAGAATTGGCACTCTTTGCAACTGTGTTGTTTCAAATTTTTATGTTCTGCCAAGTTTTCTCATAAATAGTGAGCTTAGCTTCAAACCCAGAAGGAAGAAGCATTTTTGAAAACTCTGCAGAGCTTGCGTTTTTTCCCACTTAAATTCTGAATGAGCAATTTTATTTTTAGTCCCAAAGCAGAGAGTGTTACCTGGAGCAGCATTGACTCAAAACACTTATTTTTGCTAAGAGTTTTATAAGTGATTTAGCTCCTTGACTTCTGTGAAACAAGAACATTTCATCGTTAGAAAACAGCTACAAAACTAGAAATGTTACCCACAGCACCGATGAAATTTAACAAAATCCAGGAACGCAGCTTACCAGTCCTAATATCTTTCCAATGTCTGGCTTCTATTCTCAAAATTCTATTCCGTCTCCATGAACATAAGGCTTACTAATACTTATAACAATATATTTTGCCCATCGGTTAGTATTTTAAAAATACTGTCTCGCATAATAAGCAAAACTACTGCCTTTTCTCGGTTCTTATGTCATACAAAAGTAGGGAAGGGCTTTGTAAGGGCTATGGTGCATCCCAGAATGAACATCCAAAATGCAATTAGAAATGTGCTTGTGTAAAATGCTAAAATGCTCTACAAAAATTCTGTTTTATTAGACGGTGTGTTCTAATGAATGCTGGGCCATATCAGAGCGTTTTCTTTTTTTTTCTTTTTTTTTTTTTTCCCTCGGTTTATTTCTTACTGTTACATACAACTGTTAGAATATCAGACTTAAACTATGTTTACTGTAGTTTCTCTCTTTCTCTCTCAAGCAGTGATCCTTTCTGCATCGCTGTGAAAGTCAAGAAAACATCTCTCTAGACAGGTCAATTTTCAGAGAGGTGACCCTTGATAGTAAGAGTGTCTTTAAAAGTGATGGCAAAACCAAACATAACCCAAAACAAGCCCGGAGACTTTGATAATTTCCCTTTTTTGTTCTTAAATTATTCCAAACAGATTGATTGTAAGGTGACTCCCCCCTTCTATGTTGGTTGATTGAAAAATTTTCCCTGGATATTGATGACTACAGTGATCTTATATCATAACTCCATGTAGCACTGGCTATGGAGAATGTCTATGTCTGTTGCATCAGGCATTTTGAGTCTTATTATTGTAGATTTTTGGCAGAGATTTCAATACCAGGTAGACTCATGTTCTTAATTTCAAATAAGGAAAATACACGTAATTAGAAAATGGACTGGGCTGGTTGGGAAGAGTTTTGAGGCATTTAATAAATGGTCACACTTTTAAGGACAGCTATTTAAAATCACCAAAACCATAGCAACAACTTATGCTCTAGAGACATGGCAGGCTAGCATTATCTCAATTTTTGTTGCCCTTTTCATGACCATGTTATTAATATTTCAAACGGAGTATCATTTGGTTAATGAGAGATTTACAGTACAGATTGTCAGAAAGTGGAGCTAGTAGTACAGATTTAAACAAATTGACCTCTGCAAGATTAGCTGAGCTTTGACTTAGTCTTGTGAGAGAAAAGACATCTCTAAATTTTTAAAGGCAGAAGTCAACTTATTTTGCATCTGAATAGCACTGTTTAAAAATTTGCATAACCTAAATCTGCAAATGCAGGTGTTACCAAGTTCTCAGGGTAAAATGAGTTGGAACAGTTTTCTAAGTATTGTATACAGTAAGCAAACAGACTAAAGTTTGTCTACAAAAGTACACATGAATATTCTTGGGGAGTGTGTGTGTGCTTCTCTGCATTTAAACTGCATAAAAAGTTCCTGGCATTGTCAAGTGTTGTTGATCTGAAGAAATCTTTTGTTACCTGTACATGCAACACAATTTTGGAAGCTGGAAAATCAACGCTGTTCACAAAAAAAAGTTAATCCACATTCCTCAAACTTAAAATACTGCTTCTACTGCTTAGCACAGAAGTTGTAATGGTAGCAAAAATTGGCACACAAAGTGTTTATTCTTTCCTATATCTTTAAAAGATATTTCTTTTAAGTTATGGAAAAAGAATGTTGACTGTCTAATGTCACTCTTGAGAGGGAAATCTGTTGAAGTTTTTTGTAATTGTATGTATAGAACCAGCAGAAGAAATAGCAGAAAAATCTTGTAAATTGATTGTGCTGTTAGGCACTCTTGTATGTTCCTAGCAAGTTATAGTGCTTACACTAAAATGATATCCCCGCAATAAAGAAAATAAAGAGAGTAATTAATTGTTATATCTCTGCCCAGTGAGCAAAGAACTTCTTGAATGGACCGTATCATGTAATAATGGTTTGAAAATCGGTGAATTGTTCGTTGAAATCTTTAAACAGCCTGTACAGATTCATTCCAAAGTGAATAGCTTACAACTTAATACACGTTGTTCAATCTTTGTATGCATTATTCAGTAGCTTCAAAAATAACTTTATCTTTATGTAGAAAACAAAATGTGCTCAGAAAGTAATATAATTAGATGGTTATTATGTACTAAGGTTCACTTATACTAGTAGATTGAGAATAATGGTCAGATTTATTAAAAAAGATGTCTTTTAAAAATAGCCTTCATGATCTTTGACAGTGGTAGAGAGATGCAGTGAATAAATCTGGGCCTTTTGTAACACAATAAGATGCTCCTGTGTAATTTAGAGCTGCTAAATTAGGTTTTAAATTACATCTGCTGAGGAGAGCTGAGGCCTTCTCTTCAGCCCTCTTTTTTTCAGTTGCACTTTTTTTGGAAAGGAGGTGATCTGGCGACGTCTGCACCAATCCTGTGCTGCCCTTGCACTCTCCTGCAGCCATTACCTGCTCAGTGAAGCTCCATTTTCAATATCTTAGTGGAGGTGACACAAATGTGTCAACCACTGAATCAGGGCCCTTACAGTAAATGTAACCTTTCTGCTAAATTTTGTATGTATTACTATGTTACAGTTCCCTGACAACCCATTTCTGTTTCTCTGACACATTCTTTTTAGTTAAAATTTTTGATTTTTGCATGTTTATTTTTTGGCATATGAAGACAAAATATAAATTCTTTTTGCTGGGAGATCATTAAAGACTATTTTTCCACTCGTCCCTTCAAAATTATCAAAATGCGTATCTGAAGTTCACAAGCTAAGCATTCCTCATGCTATTTCTTAGGAGCCTAATGTCTGTACTAATTTTGGAAAAGGGCTTTGTGGCAGAAGGAGAAATAGTTATTTATAAAGGCAGAGTATGAAATGCCCTCCAAGTATATTTATATAGAGTGTTAGCTTTGTAGTAATTGTATATCATTAGCTCTTAAAGTTTTTATTTACTGTCTTCTGCAATGCCATATTGCATAAGTTTCGGATGTGCCACTGTGTAATTGTAAACAATTTAAAATATGACCCGTATAAAATATTCAGAAAAACATGGACCATGAGGGCCCATGGACCAAAGCTTTAGAAGGACTTGTGACTTTGGAAATATCAGTCTTCATCTGTTGACGATAATGCCATTTGTGGATGTTTGTAGAGATGCCAAAAATTCCTTCCCAACCACATGCCTGTAGCTGATTTGGCTCTTCTGCTAAAGAAGCAGTGTAAGAGTTGCTGAAGTGAAGGGAAAGTGTGGTAGTGCAAAAAGCAGCCTAGTCTGAGAAACGGAGATCAAAGGATCCCCTGTGGCTTCTAATCCTGGCTCTGACTTCACCTTCCATTTAATTAGAGTCAAATCATTGAGGCCTACATTTTAAAGTGTTTACTAATTTTGGTGAGTTATTTTTTGGCTACCTGACTTTGAGTTATATAGGGATATTTTTCTTTCTTTGTGCATCTGCATCTTTCATGAACTACATGGAATTATGGAAATGCAGTACCTTTAAAAATCCAGTAATATCTTATTTCACATTAGGCTAAGGATAGAAATGCTCTAGACCTGTGGACTTGTTAATGTCAACCCACTCTCTCCTCTGGGTTAATTCTGCAAGACGTGGGCAAGTTGTTACACATATCACAAGACTGTGTTAATATCCATAAAAATGTAGATGAAACGTTAAGTTGAAGGGAATCCATAAATAAGCAATTGAACAGTTATTCAAATACACCAAATTTTTGCTGTTCTTTTTTTAAAATTTCTTTCTTTTTTTTTAGAGGAGCATTGGGTAAAGGTCCTAGTACAGCTTCTGGGACTAACATGTTTTCATAGGGGCATCATGGTTTTATAGTTGCAGCCTACAAAGCTAATAATTTAACTTTACAGAAAGTCACTTCTTGTCTTTATGGTATAATCACAATTAGTTATGCTTAGAGGGAGAATTTTTTTTTTCTTTAAAGAATAATCAATCATGATAAGGACAGACTGTCTGGATCTATATTATTTTACAATGGAACCATGGCATACTGTGTTGACATATGTTTGTATACTGCATGGTCTATGCCTAACAACTTTTGTGCATTAAAGTAAAAAAGCAAAATTTGCTACTCAGGAGTAAATCTAACTTGAGGGCAAGTTATATCCTAACTATGCACTCCAGACAAGGTATGATATCCTTAATTTTCATACCTTCTGAATTTTGAATTTAGAATAATAAATTTATATTCACTTTAATGAAACTTTTGGCACAGAGAAAAGGAGTAGATATCTATTAAAGACATCAAGTTGCTTCTGCTCTTTTTCTGTGTTTGTAAGAGTTATTCCTGTACAGACCTCATGTATACCTACTTCTGTGAGCAATATCTGCATTCTCAAGTCTTATAAGAGTCAGTTTTGTTTCTAATTAAAGTTCTAAACATTTCACATGCTTAGTATCCTCCTTCACCCTTAAAGGGAAAAAAAAAAAAAAGTTTATTGCTTCCTCACTGCCAGGAATACTAAAATATGTACAATCCAATAATACCAATTATACCAATGCTTCCTATGCAGTATGACTTATTAAAATGGAATTTATTGTCAGCTTTACAAAATACATTGTTTAATCTTATGCTCTGTATGGCTTTTACAAACACAGTGTGTATCTTGTTAAAAATACCTGCAGATAATATGATATTTACTAAACAGATCTCTTTTATGTTACTATGAATTACTAGTATTGTCTCATTTGCCATATCCAGGAGAAAATTTATAAATCAAAAATACTCTGTAGCCTGAGGTATGGAATATTGCCTACTACACTGAGGCTATTTTAATTATGAGTCAGATGGGCAGGACAGGCTTCTGGCAGCAGCCTTCTTTAGCCACTGAAAAGGTGTTACTAGATCTTCACTCCCATGTAACTCAGTCCGGATCTGGGGCAGGGATTCTTCTTTAAGTGCCCAGAAAGCTCAGTCTTTGTATTTCTTTTGGGGTTCTTTTTTTGCATCTGGTCTTGAGAACATAGTATCCTTTGTGCTATTGTTAGCAGGGCCTTCGATGTATATAACTTTTATATTTTTTGATTGAAATATCACCCCAAAAGTGTGAAGGTTAATCACTTCCTGGACTAATTCAAAAGGATTTTTCTTTGAAAAAGATCTAGCTGTATTGGAAAACCCCACTGACAGATATCAAAACTGTGAAAACCCAAAAGCCTTTTGTAATGTAGTGTGATAGTCTGGCTAAAATACAGGTTGCAGGAAATTTCAGTCATCTCAGAAGTACTTAATTTTCAGAAGTGCAGCCCAGCAGCACTGCTTAGTTTATTTCTGTCTTGGGTATTGCAATCTACATTTATAGGGAAACAAAGTGGTAGTTTTCACTTTTTGTCGCAGCATGGCTGATTCATTGAGGCATTAGAAGTGGTTAATGACTATCAAGGTACCAACATTTTGTGGTTGGAATGTAGAAGTAAGCAGTCAGCAATTGGTAGCTCAAATGTTTTATTGCAACCTGTCTAGTTTAAATAGAATCACCTGTTTCTGTCAAGTAAACACCAGGCATTTTATTTTTCTCAAATACTGAACTCTTGGTCACTATGAAAGTTACTTTTCTGCATCGACGGGGTATGAAAGATTTCTCAGCTTTTACACACAGTTGTCTGCTGCATCCTTTCTGGGTTGATTTGCTGTGATAAAAAGTTAAAGCACAGTTGAAGAGCGTCCTGGAAAAGTGCTTTACTGATCTCTTTCAGATCAAAAAGAGAAAAAGCAAAAACAGAACTAGGAAACCCAATAAAAATCTTGAAGGTCTGTGTAGAGAGTATAGGTCTGGGTTTCTGGCACAGCTCTGTTAAGATTTGGACTGCATATTTTCACAGCTTTTGAGTGACTGGACTGAATAAAGAACATCACATGTGGTGGTAGGAGCTCTGGCTGTGGTGCAAAGGACTCAATACTGTGAGCAATTTAGTTCTGTAGCAAATCTGCATGGGACAAGTGTGTCTATGATGTGGATCAGTGTTAGCATGTTTACTTTATCAATTTTTTTATTGTTTCTTCTTAAGAAATGACAGTTGCCTTACATTCAAGACTGTCTTGTGTGTAGACCAATCAAACTGTCTGCGTCTCTGTCTTTTCCTTCTCCACCAAAGGAGGAGGTGAAGATCACTGAGCTTTTTCAGTCTAGTGCTCAATTGGTTGACTGCTCATGGTCCAGGAGACAACAAACACTTGATACTTCAAAAGTAACTTTCTAGGTAGGCTCCACGTGTGGTTTCTGAAACATGCTTGTGCAGCCTATTAACTGAGGAGGATGTTTAATAATTCATGTGTGTGTGTGTTGATGATAAAGCTTACTGAATTTATGGCTTTGTCTTATTTGGCAGTTGAGAGCTCTGCTGGTGAAAATGAAGCTCCACATCATGCTTCCTTGTGCTCCAAGACAGAACACTTTGGAGACTTTTGGAAAATAACATCCTTCCACACAGACGTACTTCTGTTGGGAGAAGGAGCTTCTAGGGTGCTTTTGAAAATGACAACCCTTGCTTTACAGGTAGCATGTGGAAGTGCTGCTGTTCTACACCCCACATACACTCACAAACTTTCCTTGGAGCTGCTGTAATGAACCCTTCTGTTTCAGAACAAATGCCTTCAAGCAATTAACTTTTTGTGAGACTTTAGTTAGTGTTTACAATGACAGGTAGAAGCCAGTTTAAAGTCAAGAAGTTGCACAGTCAAAGCCATAGCATTTATTTGCCATGGCACAATCTCTCTGGCAGTACAAAACTAAATCCTGAATTACTTGGTGCCAATTCAAAATGTGCTCATTCTGCTGAAGTTCCAGTATGTTTATAATGAAGGTATAAAGAATCTTTTCTCAGATTTTAGTTCAGCTTTCTCACCAGGCTTGCTTGAGCTGTAGGCAAAGCAGTTACTTGCCTAGAGCAGCAGACAGGGAAGGTAAAATCATGGCTTTAGGCGTGTGAGCCAGGCACCCTCTCCTTGATAACACTGCACCACGGATATTAACTGTTTTTTCTCTCAGATTATCTCACCGATTAGCATAATCTGGCTAAATTACTAGCAGCTTTTCTCAACTAGTTTAGATCAAGCGTTGCTGATTCTGCTTCAGATGTGAAGAATGATATGCGTGTCAAAAGGCTTTTCCAGCTTTCATAACTATATCCCTTGGTCTAATAAATTATTACCTCTACCATTCTTTGCTCTGCTTATAGTGTATTCTTGCCCATTGTGTATCCTTGAGTTTACAACAACTCAGTTAGTTGCCTCTTGATATAATGGCAACCTTGAAGAGGTGGGGTTCATCTTTTTCGTTGGATTGATTTCCTCTGCTGCTGTCTATTTGAGAGCAGTTTCCTTGTTTTTAGGCTTGCTGTGAAAGCTTTGCTACCTCAGAGTGTTTTGCCTGCTAGGGAACATAAGGAACAGGAATTTAGTGTTCCTAAATCAAAGCATGGTGCCCTTGGGCACAAGGTGCTTTGTTTGAGTAATTAAAAACAAAAATAAATTTTACTAAGGTTTTTTGTCCGGCCAACAACTGCGTTGCTTGGTTGAATTACAAACCATAGTCAGTTTATCTTCCTGGATTTACACTGCTGAGGCTTTTGTATTTCAGGAGTTTCACATTTTCTAGACTGTTATGACTTTATATATATCTTGTTGCAACCCTGAGTGGCTATCTACACCAAGGTTTTCATAAAATTTCTCCTTGGTGAAGCACTGCTATGGGTAGCAATGATGAGAGTTGTAGTATAGAAAAGGCATTGGCATTTTTACCACTGTGTCATCTACTGTTTCTCAGACTGGTAATATTCTGGCAGCTGATGATATCTTGTCTTTTTTTAGTAGCCACACTGTTGTTCCTGTTGGGAGTGGTGCGCTGGTGGGAAATTTCAAAGGAGAGGCTGTTGTAAGCAAGCTGGAAAAAGCATACTGTCAACCTTCAGAATAGCAAAGACAGTACCACTAAAGAGAATGACTCCTTAATTCTGAGGACAGTACAAGTTTATATCCTTAAAAAAAGGAAACGGTAATTAAAATGTCTCTATTCTCTGAGTGGTTGCCAGACCTAACCATGAAATCCACATCCACTGTTTCTTCCATGTGTTCATACCAGTAGCAGCCTACTCAAGTGTTCAAAGTCTGTCCCACCTTGTTTAAGGTATGCAGTAGAGGGAGAAGGTGGGTATTTTTTCAACCAGGCAAGCGACCTTCTTTTGGATTTGTTGACAAATAGGAACAGGCTTTTTCGTATCCATAAACCTAAGTGTAAAGGATTGGTTTCTTAAAGTGATTCTTGAGTGTTCACAGGCATTGGTGGAACTATTAGAAGGTGGCAAAAGATGCAATTAATTGGTAATGATTAAAGCTGTCTGAAACCCGATTCCCTGAGTTTTCAGAACACATAATTGTTCTATGTAATCCAGAGCGGCACTACTCTTTCATCTATATGAAGAGATCAGAAAAGAGAGATTTACAGCTTAGGTTGCCCCAAGCCACACATAGCTGACTTAATTTTCCTTTCCAAGGGAATTTAAAGATTGTTGTTGTGACTGGTTCTGGGTGGATTATGTGTTATTTTGAGGTCACCTGTGAGTTTTTGTTAAATGATTGATTGACTGAAATTAATTATTCTGTCAGGACTGTAATGGAGGTAAGATTGAGGACACTGATAAATACAAAAGCTAAAGCAATTCTTATAAATGCACTTATGTCTTTTTCAATTGAAATACATCAGGCAGAATACATATATCCTTTATGGTGTTCTGTGTCCTTATATTTTTTCCTGCATAGCCAGAATGTTTTTTCTTTGGGGATCCTTAGGTATGAAGAGAAAATTCAGCCTGCTTACAATGGAACAGTACTTAGCAGTCAGATATGTTCTCTGATATGTCCTAAAAAACATCTGAATTAAAATTCTTCTTCTGTTTTTTCTTTTGTTGTGGCTTTTTTGTTTGTTTGGTTGTTGTTGTTTTTCTCAAATAAGCCCTTTTGTTTTCAGTCGCGGACTAATTTAAATTAAAGTTATGGATTAAATGAAAAAAGTGCAGACAAAACACACAAAATTAACAATTGATTTAACACTCAAAGTGATACTGGAAAAGTAGAAACCTTGTATGAATTATATTTGCCAGATTGACCTTGATTTAAAGAGGGGAGAAAGACAAGGAGGGACCTTTGAACTCCTTATCCTTGTCTAAAATATGCCTGGTCAATTGACCTCTTTTAAACGTGTGGCAAGGTGAAGGTATTTTTGTTGGCTGTTAAAGGAGATGGGAGTTAGTAGTGTATGGCAGAAAGGAATGTTTTGTGTTTTGCAGGTGTACGGTTCTGAGGTTGCATGACAAGTGCTATTAATTTTTACTCTTGAATCATGTTGGAGATACCTGGGGTTTTGGATGAGAATCAGTTTTAGTTTCACTGTGGAATGCAAGGCAGTGATTTAAAGGCAGGATGAAATTGTTCATCCAAGGCCTTTAGGCCTTTTGGAACATTCTGGTCAATGTAAATATGTTTGTTCTCTTCCAAAAATAAACATATTTTTTTTGAAAGTAATGTAAAGGACACATTTAAAGTGTGCTGCATCATACTTTACTTCATGTCAAGATTCTTATTAAACCATCAGCAGTCCTGTTCTCTTCAGGAAAAGTGAGATCAAGAACCGTGTCTCTGTGAGTTTGGGTTCTGTGATTGGTGCGTAGATAGCTTTATTAAATCTCCCCATTTTGTCCAGTTTTTTCTGCCTTGCAGTAACAATTAAACCTAACAGAATCCTTTAATATGCTGCATATACCTCTGAAATCTTTAAATTATTAGTGAATCAGTGAGTACATCAGATGTGCCAATTTTACTGATTACTGACTGTTCTCTTTTCACTAATAACGTGAGATAGGAGGTCCCTAGAAATGTATATCCATCTTAGCAACATATCATTGAAAGGAAGCTGTGTTAACAGTGTAACACTGCACAGGCGCTACCACGATGGCAGATGATCACATATGTCTTATCTCTCTTAATAAAGCTGTTTTGCAGCTGGAAAAACAAAAGTTTAAAGGGTAATAAAATGTTTTCTTGTACAAGTCAGTGTGTTTTTATGATTAGAGTGTGACCCATTTTCCCCTTGAGAGTCTCAATATACATGTGGGCAAGGGTTCACCGAACACAGTAGTAATCTTTCTCATACTTGTGTGATACCAGACTTCTTCAGTTCATACTCCAGCAGTAGGTGAAGAGTTGATTCATATCTTGGTTCCTGAAGACATAGAGACCTTTGTATCACGTTTTTGTTTTTTTTTTCCACTTTTTTTATCTACCCAATTTATCCTTATTCCATCTTTTTGATGTTCATGAAGTAATAGTTTAAATAGCATTTAGGAGGACAAGATTTAATACATTGAACAGATCCAGTCCATGAGATCTTGAATCAGGTCTGCACAGAACACTGCACTCTAATAAATGCTTTTCATGTGAGATTAGTAATTTATTGTATACCTCTTTCCTCGAGTTATTATGTAAGTTTCTGCCATATTCCTAGAATACTTTCTTTGTTGTATATTCTCTAACTTCATATTTTTTTTAAAAATTAGAAAAAGAAAAAAGTTGTTCCTGTTTGGCACTATTGAAAAAAAATCAATCTTTATTGTATAAATCTGCCATAGTCTTATGTATTTTAACAATATTAAATAGTTGTGTGGTAGTTAACTATAGTCAGAAAACCTCCAAAATTTGTTTCTGCAAATAATACCTTCATTGACAGAATCATAAATGGAACAATAATTTAGTTCACTGTATGTTCAACCTAAATTGAAACTGATATGTAATTTATACATAACTAAATTTGAGTGTGTGTTAATGAAAAAGGGCTGTTTATTTTGATGTGTAAAAGCACTATTATTTGTGACTCTCAATAGTAGAACTTACATTTAAAAGCAAATGAAATGCTATGAAAAATATTTAAAACTGAGGTTTACTTTTTAACATTTACTGCTGCTCAGCATGTCTTATAAAAGGCCTTGTAGGCTGCTCATTGTCAGTCTTAGATACATTGCATAAATATTTAGCTGTAGATAAGACTGTGTTTCTTGAAATCCAACATGTGTCTGGGTTACGTTAGCAACGTTTTAAGTTTGCTTTATTTTTAAATATAAACTGGTAACGATGACAGACACTTTTGAAAATTTAAACACATAAAGAACATTTTAATTTTTAAATGCATTAATTGCGTTTTTGAAGAGAGGCCTCAGTCTGGGCTTTGCTTGCAGCTCCAGCAGCTATTTCATATACACTATTTTATTTTCCCCTGTTTTTTTATTCTTGTAGATTTTCCTATAACCAGTATCTTGACTAAAACTTATCTAATTGGAATACATTTTCTGAAAATTGGTGTTGGAGAATTTGCAGATGTGTCAGTCAGTGGAGGTGGATATGTGGTTAGTGCAGCCTTAACCAAGAAGTGGTTAAGATGTTTGCTTTGCACAGTCCTTTGACGTTATCAGATCCCAGCAAGTTCCAGACAGGAGACTCAAAGTAACTCTACAGAGGACAGCTATTGAAATCTCCTGCCCCTGGGTAAAGTTTCTACTTAACCTCATCAGTTAGTTGTTGATTGATGCATAAAAGCTTATGTTCCCTTGGAGTCTGATCTAACTGTGCATGTATTCAGGTCTGTTGGGATAGCTGGAAATGAGTGATGTACTCAGCATTCAAATGTGTAAAAGAGACCTTAGTTTAACAGTAATTTGATAGAAATGAACTAATGTTAAAGTCCCCACTAAAACTAATACGCTTAGTTAGAGGAACAAATTACAGGTTTTCAGAATTTTGTGTCATTTTCAGGCATCTGTCTGTTGTTTAGTGCTACTTGGCAAGCTTCACAAACCAATTGTATGACCTTCTGGGGAATTAAATAGATTTTGTTGCAATTTTTTTTACGTCATGTAGGTATGTATGAACTGTCTGGGACAAGTCACTGCAGATGTGACTTAAATATATTTCTTAATCTTAAAATTTACTCAGTTGAAGCACTGGAGTTTGTCATAATTGAGCAATCAACTCACCTCACAAACTTGCCTTTTAAACAAGTTTCAGGGATATTACTTTTTGGATCTGTCATGTTGAACATCTGAAATTAGAAGTTTGGCCTTTATGAATATCTGTTATAAGACCTTTCCAGTTCCTGTGCTCTCTTAATTTTCATCTGTTTTCTCAGTTCTGTTACCTGCAATTTTTTCCATGAGTTTTATCATAAATTCTCAATCTGGAGCTGTAAGTTTGTCATTCCTCTCTGAAACGAGGCCAAAATGCTGTTATAAAACAACAAAAACCTTGACATAAGAGAAACCACCTTAATGTTCATTGATTCATTTAAGAAATTCAGTTATTCAAAATGTGGAACCAAAATGGTACAGAATCTGAAGAACAAGCATGCAATTTAAAGGACTGTTTGTGAACCACCCCCCTCTTTTAATGTCTGCTTGGTAGATCTGTATGACCTGTTTCCTGTAGAGTTTAGTGTGATTTTTTCAAAGATGTCACTAAATAAACTGGGATAGGAAATTTGTTTTAATATCACTGACAGTGTTTCAGTACAGAAAAATGCCATCCGGCATGTCAATGAGAAGATGCTAAATATATTCATGTGATGTCAATTAGTGTTTTGCTGGGGAAATCTTGTGATCTGTGCCCTGAGGTGTAAATTACAAGAGTTACTCAAGTGGTAGATGTGGTTAAGAGTGCTAACAAAGTGGGCCTTCAGGGTGAGTACAGCTGACGCAGTGAACTACAATTACCAGTTGCAAAGATCTGTGCTCTTTGTGGATGATTTGTCCTTCTTCCCTTCCTCCCCTCCTGCCCCCTCAAAATATGGAAGCAGGACCACAATATCTTTTCATAATGCCTCAAGAATCTTTCTTAGACTTCACCTTCAGTCGGAATTGAAAATCACAACAAAGTGTTAGACACTCACTTATAAAGAAGAGCCGTGAGATCAATCCAGTGGATGATAAAGTACATAGAAGTACTGCTGATTACCTCCATACATCTGGATTTGGATCTGTGTCTATCTGCTTCCAAAAACCTTTTTCTTGGGTTTTCTGTCATCATAAATATATCACTTTGCTGCATTGTTTTGGTAGGTATACACTCACATCCATTCCTACTGCTTTTTTCTTTTTTTTTTTTTTAATTTATTTTATTTTTTTCATAAGCTTCAGGGTGCAAAGTTCAAGCATCATATTTTTGCCTGTGCTATTTGGCCATTTTTTGTATGTAAGCATTTCATACCAGGATCTTGATATCTTTTGGGCATTAGCAATAAAGGAAAAAAAAAAAGCTTCACATGAGTGTTAGCCATGAGATGAAAGAAGATTTATATTGCCATGTGACTTATGACTATAAAAACAGTGGGGTTTGTGAAGGTTTAAAAGTCTATGAGATAGAGACTTCCAGAAGAACAAGAGTTACATCTTCTAAGAACACTGGGCATTTACCATAGGAAGCAGAATAGTACCAACACATCTGAAGTTCATGAACTAAAGTATGTATTCTTTTTTGAAAATGGGACCCATCTGGTGCATGGTTGAACTGTTTAATTGGATTGTTTTGATCTATGTGGACTATATATTCTATTAAAAAAACCCCGTCAAAACAAACCAACAAAACCAAAATCAAACCAAAACCTTCAACCCCCCCCCCCCCCCAAACCAACAGAAACTCCTGCATGGCTGAACAGAGAGAGAGGAAAGCTCTTTGTTTACACTCTGAAGTGCTGCACTCACTCTTGTTTAGGTTGGGACCCTCTGGAGGCAGTGAGAGATTGGTTCTTGCTTAAAAGCACCTGAGCTTGGTTATCAGAAAACCCACCTTGCTCCAGGCAAGGAGCAAAAGAACCAGCAGACAGGGAGTTTGGAGCAGGGATAAAGGCATAGGAGGCTGTTGGAAGGAACAATGAACAGATAAAAAGCTAGCCTTCATAAGTGATAGAAAAGGAGGCTTCTTCTGAGAAAAGAAATTGTTTGGCCTATAGAGCACCATTGATGCTGCAGGTCTCAAGAATAAGAAAGGAGAGAGACCTCACTCTATAGGGACAGTGTGAGTCCAGGATAAAGGAATCAAGATCTATTGGGCTGGAGGTAGGGGAACTTCTTTAACATTGAGTTAAGATGATACTTTTGAATGCCATGTATTAACTTTTTAAGATAGTTATAGTATAATGACTTATCAACAGGCTTATGGTATTTATATGTGGAATTATTTAAGGCTATTGAGGAGCCAGCAGGAAAAACAGGGCAATGTGTTTAGATAATTAATCCTGCAAAAGCAGCGGTTATCCCACTCAGAAGTAGTTGTAGGCTGTTAAAGAGAAATTGTGTTGGATAAGAATGACTGAGTTATTGAAGCATTTTCTTCAAATGGGTGGTCATCTTCTGCCTTTTGAGTCCTTCTGGCTAGGATGTCTGGTGTGGGAAATCTGTAACTTTGGACAAGAAGGAGTGGCAAAGCGATAATCTGTGAGTTTTATGACATGCACAGAGTGTTTCTCTTCTCCCTTCTAGTGAGAGTTTTCTCTGCACGGGATGAGCACATTTCTCTCTCTTTTCTTGCATCCTTATTTAGTTAGCGGCTGCAAGTACCACAGCTTTAGACACCCATGGAAACCGAGACATTATTTGCTGTAGTGTTTAAAACTCTACAACCTTTCACGCTTCTGTTACGCAGCTGTAACAACTGAGTGAACTGTGGTCACCAGTCTAAACCATTGGTCCCAAGTGTTTCAAGGGAACACCTAAGGGACTAAACTCACTGAGCCCACAGAATGTTCATCACTGGCGTATGAGGTTGCAGGCTTGATGTTCTGCCCAAGTATTCAGCCCAGCTGTAGCTCCACAGCTGTAGTTGGAATGAGGAGACAGGTGCATTTAGAGAATTAACAGAAAAGGTCAGTGGTTCAATGAGCTGTTACTTTGATGACTGTTACACCTATATAACATCTAGACAAAGGTGGGTAGAGAGCCCACTGCTTTACATTATTAATTACTAAACAAAGGTGGTGTTTTCTGTTTCTACCATATGAAGCTACTGTGGTATCTGGTGTAATTGTCTGTAAAAGTGAAATTGTTGCAAGTCACCACCATATGGATGTGTGGTACAGATTATGGAGTATAGCGTGTGCATATATTATAATATTGGTTTACAGATGGTTATTCAATAACGTGTTTCTTAATAAACAAAATATGCTGAGGCTTAAGAAGAGAAATACTCTTCTTTACAAGTTTTGAATTCTAGACTTGTATGTTGGGCATCTCTGGTTTCGCACATTTATCTTTATTCTGTAAGTCAGTAGTAGGTGTGTTTTGACAGATACACTTTCCTCACTTATGTTCAGCTTCCTAGTTCTGAGTAGAAAGAAGTTTTCCTTCTGAGATGATAACAAGACTGGTGCTGACTGTCAGGAATCTCAATCTTTTGCTTATTCCCCCTGGCATTACTAATTGATGGTCATCCTTCTGCAGAAAATTATTCATATCTGTCTTCCTTTGGGAACTCTACCTTTATTCTCTACCAGATGCCAAATAAGCTTTTCTTTTATTGCAATCTTAACATTTTCTGATGTTGCTATTTTCCTCATGCGACCCTCTCAGTAGCTAATAACTTTTAACCCTGCTTGCCTTGAGACAAAATGAGTAGATAATGAATGAAAAATAAACTTAAGCAAAGTGATACCAGTTCTCTGCCCATTACTTTCATGCCTTGGTGAAGGCTGCACCTTTATTGGGGAAATGAGAACACTGAATTAAACGTACTCAACATCTGTTTCTCAAGAGACACTTGATCAGTGTGGAAGTAGCGCTTTTCCTTTGTGGTACTAGCAGGGTCTAATCCTGTGACCGTGTCTCTGTCAGCAGCAATTATCCAGCTTTTGGTTTACCCATCCCAGGGACTTAAAGGAATGGGAGAACGGGTCTTTGAACTGACAGGCTAACTAGCTTTACAACATTGAAGAGCAGAATTAATTCAATGATTTTGGAATCTCTCCCTCTGTTCTGTTTTGTGATGTCTTCTATTCCAGAGACATTGTCTTCTCTCTCCCTTCCTCCCTCCTTTTCTCCCTCCCTCCCACCCTCTCCACATTCCCCTTCTCCCTCCACCCACCCACACCATCTAATTTTAAATGAATTATTTGCATGAAAAAAATCCTTGAAAGTACACTTTGAACTTAATGAGCTTTTTTCAGTTACTGAAATAACGATAGTTAGGCTAGATTCCTCAGCTCGAGAGATATTTACAACTAGAAAGTTTTTGGTTTTGGTTTTTTTTTTTTTATTCAAGTGTAACATGAATTAGTAACAATACTGTTATTGAGTTACCAAAAAAAAAAAAAGTCTACATAAATAATTACTACAAAAGAAGTTATTTCCACATGGTTTGCAACTCCTTCCTATAATTTTTATTATCTTGCTTTTGTCACTTGTCACATTTCAAAAGGCATTTCTTTACATTGAGAAGAGCCTGAGAAGTATAAAATCAAGAACATATCCTCATAACAGTGATAAAAAGAACTTTCTTTTCAAACTTTCATAATCTAATTTTTGCCCTCTGAGGGTAAACACACAAAACCAAAACAAACCCCAAAAAACAAGCAACTTGAAAAACTTATTAAAAGAAGGTTTTGAGTATTCTGTGGCTGCTTCTCTAAAGACATCAATTGAATCTGGAGGTAAAACACATCTGAGATCTCAGTTCAGGACTGTGATACTCGTGAGTGATACCATCATTACTAAAGAAACACAGATTTCCTGTTGTCAGCTTTCTATGTGAAGGAAATTATATTTTCCTACAAAGGGGAATGTTCTGCAATAAAATAGAAGAAGTAAAAATTAATCTGACCAAAATAATAGCTATAATGGCCTCAGTTGTAGGTGCATGATAAACAGAATCTCAGAAATGGAGTGCAAATTCTGAATAGTGGTCGAATTCGTGAGGAGATTTTATGAAGATCTGGAAAAGGTGAGGCTCATAAAACCTTGAATTCACTGCACTGAGATATCAATTAGATAGATTTGATTGAGTAGGAAAGTATGTAAACTGTGCTTGATTTGGATCTTGAGAGCTGTGATAGCTAGGATGGTGGTTAGTTTTATTAAGTTACTCTCCTGGCTGTGTTCCCATGAAGACTACTGAATATTTCTGTTTGAAAACTTGACTTGGTTGTGGGAATTTAACTTTTGATCCCTGTCGAAGTGGTCTAATAGGAAACAACTGTTGTGTAAAGTGAAAGGTTATCTTGTTGTCATCTTGATTGTCATCTTGATTGTCACATATCTTTTATATCTCCTGCAAATAACTTGTCTATCAGGACATTCTGTTGTGATGAATCATTTGTTCATTGCTATCACAGAGAACTGAGTTTTACATTCTGGTTTTTCAGCACTGTGTCAGAGGGTTTGTGCCTCTGTAGCTTGTGAGGTTTGTTACACGTTACTAAAATAACCTAAAGAAGCTATTCTTACAGTGTTGTCTTGTGCTTACATTAAAGAAGAATGAAGACTGGGAAAGACTTCTAAAGCCTTCTGACCCTTCTCTTTGGTGGAGGCACACTGGTAACTCAGACTTGTAGATACAGCTCTGTTGTGAACTGCAACATGAAAAATGCTTTGGATCTCCTAAAGATTCATACTGGCCTGAAACCTAGAAGGTCAGGATATTCAACAATGAATAATTTTGTTTTAATAATTAGTTGAAATGTTTTTAATCACACATTTGGTTCTCCTGTCATTCAGTTCCAGCCCTGGGATTTTATTGTTTTACTCTTTAGTCCTCAAAATCTTTTAAGAAGGAGACTTTCCTTATATCACAGTGACAACAGAAGCAATTTTTTTTAAGGAAAGTAATGCACCTTTGGGTTGGATTACTGTCATAATAACCTTTAAGTCACGGGATATTAACGTGGATAGTCATTTATGCATTAGTGCAGCCTAAGAAACGCAGCCCCTAATGGACTGGTCTAATGATGCTCAGTCCACAATGTCACCCAGGTGACAGGCAATTTTTTTAATTATAACATGGCACTTGCAAATTAAAAATAAAGCAACAAACAAAAACAAAACGCTGTTTTTGTGTGGGAACTGTAACTGGAAAACATTGCCTTAATGAGAACTAAAGGAAAACCCTCTAATCAAAAGTAATGGAGTGTAATTTTCACTTGTTTGTTTTTCAATGTGACACATCCTTTGAGAGTACTTATAAATTATTCTAGGTATTGATTTTATAACCTTTGACTATAGAATCATCCTGTGTAGTAAGTATTAAATCCCTTCTGCCCCCTTCCTGTTACAAATTTCATGGATGAGGTAAATCAGGCCAGTTTGTGCTGTCGCGTATCGCAATTCTTTTATGAGTTCTTTGGGTTTGTGAAATCAAATAGCTCTATTCTTATATCTATCGTTATGTTGTTTGTCTATCATCAATTCAAAACAGTATCTTCAGCATAAAATGTGATTGATTTTTCATTAGAAGTACAAAAACCTAATCAAACACCCTTCATGAATCTGGACCTTATGGAAAGGGGAAGTTTGTGGTGTCTCATGGACAAAATTGCTTCAGACTGTTTTTTGTTATGACAAGTTACAGTGTCTCTGTTTCAATTCTTTGCCAATGTCTGTGAATTTCATATTAGGCTTTTTTCTTATTCTTTTTGGTGCTCTCTGTTTTTATGTTTTTGGGTTTTTTTTGTTGTTGTTGGTTTTTTTTTTTTCGTTTGTTGTGTTGTTTTGTTGGTTGTTTTTTCTTTTTACTACCCTGCTTAAGTAAAGCTTCCTCTCCCCAGTACTTGGGAGGGAACTTTTCCGTAAAGGTATTGGTAGCTGATCTTGGATATATTTTAAACTAAGACAGCCAAAAGCTTGAAAATAAAAACATATGTTTGGTTTTTTTTAAAGAAAAAAATACACACCAAAAACTTGTCTTGATATTATGCTGCATATTTAATGAATTATTAACCACGAAGACTATAATGCCTGCTTCAGAGCTGTTAAATTTTATCATGTTAATATTTTGCTGTGAATGTGAATATGTTAAATTCTATATAAAATTTCAGAGAGAGGAAAAAACTTACAAAACAGAAGTGAGTATATTTTATTAAAATCATATTTCCACAGCGAATAATTCAATCTCTTTTTTTATTGGTTTGTTTTTCATAGCTCCCACAGGCACTGGTCTGTAGTATAAAAATCCACCTTGTAAATATGTAGGCTATTTTTAGTTGGTTCTGGTTTTGTAGGAAACGAAGGTCTGAAGCTGAGAAATAGCATCATTCTTTTCTTTCATCACTTACAATTATTTCCCCTTCAATGTACTTTTCTCCTTTCCTTTCCTGCTTGTGACATTAAAGCCTTGACATGTGACATAGTAGTCATCCTGGAACATCCTAGCCTGTCATCCAGTACATAGTGCCCAAAAATATCAAGAAGGGTAAGGTCCAGAAACAAGACAGTATCAGGAGCTGTGAGGCCAAGGCTGATGGTGCATTCTGTGAATGCATATGGGGAAGGCAAAGCAGCCGTAAGCGTGCTCTTTCCAGGAGTGGAGCAGTAACAGAGCAAATAACTGGCCTAAGTTCTTGTGATACTTTCCAGCATAGACAAGATTCAAATCACATGTTAAAAAATGACTCCTAAGCCTAAGCCTTATTGAAAGTTGGAAACAGGTTTTCAAATATTCAAAAATGTCTGTTAGAAATGGGAGTACACTCACCTAATTTGCAGGAAGGGTTTTGAAAACAGTTTACTGATTACAGGAGTATACATTTTTGGTTTTTGTAACTCCATCATCATAAACCTTATTTGCATTATTTCACAGTGTTCATATTGTGAACTTTGTTAGTGTGTTCTTAGAAATTACAAAGAAGGCAAAAAACCTGACTGAATAGAACCAAATGTATTTTATGAAAAGCACAAACTCAGAGCAAGTAATTTAAATTAATTAAATTTATTGTTGCTTTTTTTTTCCCCATAGTAATCCTCTTAGAAGTATGGTTTTGTTTCCTTTTTAACAGTTTTCCTGTTTAGAAATTTGCTTGATCATATGAGGAAACAACAAAATGACAAGTAGTTTTTTTTAGATAATGGCTTTTTATTTAAAAAAAATAAAATATAGCTAGTTTATAGGTCAAAAATCACTCAAAAGCTATAGCTAAGCCCACTTGGTGACTTTTTAATTCTTACCTGAAGTCTATGTTGAGGGCTTAGGCTTATATGAGACAACATAGCGATGTGAAATCTGGAAAATGAGCTGTTGACTGTTTATTAGGAGATAAAAAAGAATAGTAAAAGTTCTTCAGATGCATGGGAAGTCTTTGGATAGTACTAATAGATGACAGCTATAACCTTTAATACTTAAGGGAAAATAATTCACTTCGTCAGATAATTACGCCAAGAATATCTTATCATGTTTTCCCAAAACTAATTGCAAACATTGATATAACTTTTTGATGACTGAAGATGAAATCTCTGCTCCTTTCTAAGTCATTATCATTTAGAAGTATTATCAGCTGAAGAGATGTTTGAGTAGTATTGTTTGGACACAGGTGACTGGGTTTTGGAGCAGAGGATCCTTATTGCATAATGCTGGACTTCCACAGTGAAGCACATTGTGAATGTTGAAGAAAGGCTTTTAAATGTGATTTATCCATTCATCTCATGTTTTGTATGTAGTGCAACACGCATGTCCTGCCCTCCTGCTAGTTTTTGCAGACAATACTCTCTCTTCTGCACTCTTGATTTTTTCACGATGGAAAATTAACACCAGTAGACGGAATAAAATTGACTAGTCTTGAGAATGCATAATGGGACCACAGAGGCAAAATGTTTCAGAAAATGCAACTAGCCATCTTTACAGTTCTGATTTTTTTCAGGTTCCATGTCATGTGGAGCATTGGACATCCTATTCTCTCTCTGGTCACATTGACGCATAGGTCCTTTGCAGTGGGGAGATTTGGCGTTGAATATACCCCAAATTATATCACTTGATGTTCTATTTTGGGTAAATATGAGTCAGAATTCTCAGAGCCAAGTACACTTTTAGGCCTGGAAAATATTTAGTTTGCTGCATTTAACCAGAAGAAATATTTGTCAGGTTGTGGTCCAGAGAAATTTGCTGAATAATACTTTGCTTGCCCCCGAGTTGCATAAATATAGGGATCATGGAGGGTATGTGTGTGTGGAGTCTGTAAAATTGTATTTTCTGTTGGATTGCTTTGATGTGTATTTTAATTGCTTATGTTGGAGGTACCATTTGAAATGGGCAAAACCTGCAGTTTCAGGCACAACATATTTATTTCTTAAGTTTGTTGTTGGATTCCCGTGTGACAAAGCTTGACAAGCAGTTTATTCTTCAGTTTATTCTTAGGTGGAGACTATGTATTTTTATCAGGTGATTGAATTGGGAAGTGTGTTATTTGGGGATACCAAAGCACTTCTGGTATGCTTTCTTACTAATTCTTAATGTGACTGGATGCAATTGAGGTACTATAACAGTGACAGAGATCATATTACCTGATTATACAAATAGCAAGGTAACAATTAACAGGTAGTAACACATATATCTCTTTGTGCAGATAAAAATGGATTATGAGGTCTACAATAAATTGTACTTCCTACTTTTTAATAAAGGCCTGTTTTCAGTGGCTACAACTTGGCCGAGCATTGACCATGCTGATTGGAAAACATAAATGCAGCTTAATTGCATGTAGGAATTTGCTTTTATGTGGACATTTACTAAAAATTCCCCATTAAACTTGCTAATAGACCCCATCTTTTTTGACTCTCAGACATTTCCTTATGTCCTACAGCAGCATGTGCAAACCACTCGGTAGTCTTTTGTCTGGTTCAAAGAAGTGAAGCAGCGACAGTTTTGCCTTCACGATATACTTGGCTGTGCATATCAAGTGTCTGATTATCAGAGGTTTTTTTGGCCTTTGTAAGATATCAGTGTTATAGTATGTAACTTCTTTTAATCTAGGAAATTGCATATACTAAAATATCTTTTGGATGACGAAATTAAGTACTCAATGTTTGTGCAATATTAGAAACAGCTTTCTTCAATTTTTTTCCTCCTAGTGTGCATTGCATCTTATATCCAGTTTATAATTATACAGCTACATTCTTCTTGTCTTACTAGGCCTAAGCATGATGCATTTGGGGATAGAAAGTAAAAAGAATATATTGCTATAGAACCAAGGAGACTGTCTTGTATTTCAGGTATTAACCTGAGAGAAAAGGTTTATACTCTGGGCTCTGCTATTAGGTTTGCTAATATTGCTGTCATGTGAAGAGGGGTTGTACAAAGGAGGTTTCAATTACACTTGCACAAGCAATATTAATCCTGGCATTTGTAATTGCTGAGGGTTTTTTTTATTTATTTTATTTTATTTTATTTTGCAGCCTCCTATAGAATGTCTCTTTATGTGCATTCTATCTTTATGTGTATTATCTAGATGGACAGATACAGGTAATATTAATGAACACAACTGTAAACAGTAATAATTCACTTTGATGACAGTTTTAGCAGGGTATAATTCAAATTCTTTTTCCACCTCAAGCAATTCTTCAAAACTGAGGGCTAATGTTTTCTCTGAAAGCAAAGTCTTCAATAACCATCACAAGATCTTAGAGAGAATCACATGGGATATTGCTAGGGGGCAGGAATGAAATTCAAACATGACACCAATGTATGACATGTAACAGAACTGTAGAGTAAATAAAAGAATCAAAACAAGCTCTCTGTCTTGGGAATAATTATTAAATAATTTTCAATAGTATGAGAAAGGTGTGTGACTGCTAACGTGGTGCTGAACAAATATGAAGCAAAATACAGTACCAAAAAGAGCTTGTGAGCTAAACAGACATATGACGAAATAAGAATTGAATTTGAGCTTCTGACTGAGGAGTATTTCAGCTTAAATATATATTTCCCAGGGTGTTGGAGAGCCAGTTTCATAGTTAGTGCATAAGAAACATTCTCAGATTTCTTGGTGAAAAGATTTATGTGTCTGCAAAGGTATATTTTGATTTATTATTTATTTTGATAGTGGTGACTCCTTAACACTCTTTCCTTGCTCCAGTCCTGTACACAGTATTTCATTTCTATTAGGACATAGTATAATCCAACTAACTGTCTTATCATCATGATGTTGATGATTCTGTTGTGATACCAGCAGTGCTTCAGACTTGAGAATAAGGGATGACGGAACCAAACTAATACAAAATGTATGCTATTGTGCTTGGTAGGCATATTGGACAAAGTACGCCTGACTGGAAAAAAATAGTTGGTTTGGTTTTGTGGGGTTTTTTCTGGCTTTCAAATCCATTGCTCAGAACTATTGAAATATACTATTACAGCCCTCATTATTTTTCTCTGTGCTTATTTGAGAGCCTGCAGCATATGTAACATTCTAGAAGAAAAAAAAGCTTCTGTGGTTTTGCTTTTTGGGAACTCTTTATCATGGAGTTTAATTTTGCTAATTCTGAACTCTTCCTTTAATTCTTCACGTCATTAAATTATGAGATGTTCCAGAGCCAAGCCATCTGGCTTCTATAAAAGTCACAGAAAGATCAAGGACATCTTCAACTGCTTTTATTGACCAGAGCGCCTCATGAGCCTTTAATGGAAATAGTGGGGGCGGGCAAAAAGTTTGGTTTTCTTAGCTTAAAGTGCTCTTATTGACGGACCTCAGTGAAGTCAGCTTTCTACACTGTGTTTCATAAACCTTTTATGACTACATGAGTGTAAACACGGTAAAGGTTCACTGTGTTTCTCAATGAATAAAAAGGATATTCTGAAAATTTGATACACATTTCTTTATTTAAAGAAGTTTTTCACGAGGTTCTCGTGATATTAGTACTACAGTCACTTTGAATTAAAATGTCCCAGTCTTTAATGACTTGAAAGAGAAACAAAAAATCTATCTAGGAGTTGAAATACAAGTGGTGGTTGGCTAAGACTTTTTCATGTGTTTATACCTTCTGTTTGTCACAGTAAATTTGGGTAGAAAAAGCTCCTTGTGTTTAAAAAAGACAAAGCCTGTGAAGAAGTTTTAGCAGTCTGGGGAACTGAGCAGTCGGTGAAAGAATTGCTGCATTTAAAATCATTGGCTTATTAAAAGTCCATTATACATGGCTAAATTAGCTCACCTTCTAGTCTCAATTTTACCTTCAGTATCATTTAGCAGAGAAGAGTTGGGATATTGATGGTTGTTCTTGACAACATTTTACAACTGTGTAGAAAGTTTTTATTTGTGAGTTGGAAAATGTTTTTTAATGTTATAGCACTAAAAAATATGCTATAGGAGAAAGAATAAGAATAGTAAAGCTATAGAAAAGTAAATCTGTGTTACTTTTTGCACAGTACCCAAGAAAGTGATCTCATATTTAGGAGCTTCTTTGTCTTTTGACTAGATGAAGGCTTGTTCCCTTGAGTGAATGACTTATAAGAATATAGTTATAAATCAGGGCTCGATAGAAAGATCACAAATATAAATCTTCAGTTGTTTCATTCATAGTATGAGCCCCTTGCTTTTGTACTTCATTGAAATGTCTATATGGTCTGTCTGCCCTGTGACATCTCGATGCAGCTGATAAATATATAGGGCTTTATGACCCTGACTGTCTAGAAGCCAGGGCAGGGCCTAATGTCAGGCCACCTTCAAGCTTGAATGCAGAAGATATACCTTAAATGATTTTAAGACCTATTATTGACTTGATCCATATGTTTCTGTTGTTTGTTTCACTTTAGGTGGTTTTGGAAGGATGCTGAGGTTTAAAAAAATAAACAATTAAAAAAGTATCATTAGAACCCATCGGATATAATACAAGAAGATAAAGCCAAATATCTTAGTCCCCTAAAAACCTGAAATTGCAGCATTTTTAAGCAAGTGTAAGAACAACTTGAGGCTTGTTGAAATCCATTAAAACTACTAATTTAACAAACTACTGCACATCTTCCAGATGAGGTGCTGATGTGGGCCAGCCAGTGATGCTGACAATGCAAAGCACGTGTGCACATTTCAGTAGTAGCTTCCAACCATTAACATAATGGCAAGCCTTCACAGGAGGGTGTCAGAACTTCTGGGGAGTTCAAGAAATGTCTTCATTACACCAAGAGATTACCTTAGCAGTTGTGCCTCAGCCAAAACTTGATCCAAGATTTGGCATCACTTCCCAACTCCAGGATTGTGTCTAGAGCAAATAATGCCAATCTCTTCCAAATTCTGTATGCTTCAATGCAGTACCTGCCCCGAACAAAAGTAAGGCACAAGTAATTTGTTTTTCTAGAGGTAGTTTTATACAGATGTTGAGTGAGGAAGCAGAACAATGCGACAGCAAGCAGTTTCATACTTGTGCTCCAATTACCACAGCAACAGGATAAATTGCAGAAGGACAAGAGTTCATCTGTTTTGTTATTAGATAAATTCAGAGCATTTTATTTCTGCAGCATAACCATCTATTCTGCATTGCAGACTAATAGAGAAATACAAAGTATGAATACACTGATACATGCAGTACATGAATAAAGCATAATAGGAAAATACAACAGATAGAAAAAGAGTGGGCAGATTTACCACCCACCACCCAGAACTATGAGTCTGTCTGACATCATCACTGGTTAAGAGAGAGACAGATCTCTGCTTTGGCTTAATTACACATAATTTGGCTGACAGTTGAAATACAAACCTAAACAGTCAGTCAGCTAAAGATACACAAAATTAAGTATTTCATGCAGTGTCCAACCCCTTCAATCTTTATTAATAACTTAATTACATTAATTACACCATGATTTAAAGTATTGCTAGTACAAGAGGGGGGAAAAATGATAGACTTCCCTAAGTAATGAGCTGCAGAGCAATTCTGTTAGAATTAAGACTATTAGCAAAATGCAAAGTAGCAGTAATTTGTAAATATATACTCCACAGTTTATAATTCATCTTGTTCCACTCCATAATTCTTTTCTTTAGCAAACTCCAGCAGACATCATTTTGGAGGTCAATCCAAATGTGCCAGAAGTGTTATGAAGAAAAGACTATTCTCTGGCTGGGCAGATATCTGAATAACTTGGTATTTCTACTATATTTTCATTCCTTTGGGTTTGATACTGTTGTTGTTGTGAGGGTTTTTTTGGCCTTATCTTCACTAAGGAACTGTAGCACTCAACCTGAATTTTCCTTATTCTGTTCCACTCCGTGATGCGACACAACTGTCTTGCATTGAAGTTCTGAAGCCTTTATGTATCAACTCATGTTTAAAGATAGTTTGATCCATGTAGTGGATCAGGTTTACTGGCCTTTAGCTTCTTGTCTGGGTAATGCTCCTCTTGAACAGTATAAATACATGGATGGTTCTTTTGAGAAATTATGTCTGTTCTAACTTGTTGAACCAAGCAAAACTATATAAAATAGCAATTTGACAGTAAACTTTATGAGAGTTAGGAATTATAAGCACTCTTTTAGAGTAGTTAGGTACATCTACATTGTACCTTCTTATGGAAGAAGGCTGAGTATAGTCATATAGCCTATAATAATGATTAAGAGATATTTATAAATATCACTTCTCTATTTGATTGTTCATTGTACACATCTGACAATGCTGAATTGTATGTGTGTTTGCTTTCTTTGTCATTTTACTAAAGAACTTATTTGAATCCTTGGAATAAAATTGGAGTATGTTTAGATGAAGTAGGAAAAGTAGGTATTTCTGAGTTGTAAACTGCTTAAAATCAAAGGGATGGCACCTCCGTAATGGCCAAGTTACAGCTGGGATATTTGGTTAAGCATCTTTTCTAATCAAATTAGAATTTTCTCCTTAAGTCAGGTTTTTAACTTTAAAATGTCTTAGAAAGGTTCTTTCTTTGAAGCATTACCTTTGGAAAGAAAACTGATATCCCTTTCAAGTGATTGTTTTACAGTGAGTTATTCTGATGACTGCAAATATGCATTCCTATAAGAATATTCCAGTAAACTTTTGTAAGTTATATTGAAATTATTGTCTCCAGAATAAGGTTTGCCCTTATTAAAATTTAGACATGTTACTATACCTCTTTGTTGAAACTGTCAGGGATGATTTGTGAAATGCAGAATCATAGAATGGTTTAGGTTGGAAGGGACCTAAAACTTAAAATTTAAAGATACAACAAAATGGAAAGGTATTTAAAGCATTCATATTTGATCTCGCTTGAGTAGCCATTCAAAGTTAAGGAGTCGGTTGCATTTGCAGCTTGTCAAGGATTTTGGTGCTTTGTCGTTTCCATGCTACTTAACAGAGTGTGTTGGTGTGTCTGCCTGGGAGACATCAATAACTGAAGTGCCTGCCTGAAGTGTTTGACTACTGTTCTACTTACCATCTACAGAATGTAGATGTAAAGGTGCTTTTCTTATTCTTGCCATGATAAATTACAGAAGTGTCCATTGTAGTCACTTTATTACCATTCTTTCTTTTACTATAGTATACACAATGACTATAGAACCTGTCGTCTGCCTTTATCATTCAGATCAGTGATTTGATTCTTATTCTTTGAAGATTCCCCAGATGTGATATTTTTATATTCTTTAATACTTCTGAACTTTTGAACACCTAGTTAAAAAACTGTCAACAGTGATAGTTATCTACATAGATGTCTCCATACTGTCACAATGGTGATTCTGCGTAACTTCGAAATGATAATAAAAATATTTTTCATGGTAGAACTGGTAGATTAAAACATGGTATCCAAGGTTTCATGTTTGGGATGGAAGAAGTCGAAGACATGCTACATAGACAGTTTATTTGTCTAGAAGTAATTCAACAGTGATGGCAAGAAAAAAAGGAATGTTCTTTGCTTATTTATACCTCAGGACTCTAGATCTCATTTTCCTACATTTTAATTCAAATATTCTTTATAAATTTATTTTGAAACTCAAAAATGGAAATATTATCACATGAAATGGAAAAATTAAAAAAAAATAAAAGAAAGCATTTTACTTTTAAAATTAACTTTCCAGAGTAGAAAAACCATTATTTATTTAGCTTGGTTATGTTTTTCTTTAGGAATGTTCCCATTGGAAATCTTGAACTATCAAAACCATATGAACTAGAAAGTGTGAATATGGTTCTGAATAGTGCAGTATTACCTTTATACTTCTTTTATTGAACCCTGATTAATACAAACACATTTTTTTTTTGGTTGGTTTTGAAATATCTTTTCTTAGCCTTCTGTAGCTTCAGTCCTGGAAGTGTGTATGGGTGAATACAGTTGAGTGATTTGTTAATTTTTCTGCCTAGTGTATGGTGCTGCAATACGCACTGTAGACTCTGTAGGAGGTATCTTTTCTGTTTCTTTCATGATAGATTCCTAAAATTCATTTAAGTCACTTTAGTATTGTTATTTTTGTAACATGGTAGGAAGAGAAAAACTCTGGGAAACACATTTTGAGGCTGTTCGGTTTTAATTGAAAACTGCTACCTTTTTATTTATAAACTATAAACTTTTATAAACTCTAGGCATAGAATTCCCAAATTCCTTTATGTCCTTTATGCAGTGATTTTTAGTCCTAGTCTTTATTTCTTTTAACCAATGGGTACAGAGTTACTGTTTCCTAAAGAGTATTGCATGAGAACAATTTATACTGAGTTATGAGACACAGCACGTATGTAAGTTTTTCTGTGATGATTTTAATTCCTTTTTATAAGATTGTCTTGATGATGTAATAATACAGGGAAATAAATGTAGGCTAAATAAATGTAAAATATAGCTGGACATAATTGTTTTTTTAGTAAAGAATGTTGAGTTTCTTTTCCTCAAGTTTTATTTTGCGACAAAGGTATCTGATTTTGAAGTTTGTAAGAAATTCAGAATGTAGTTATGCCACTGTTTGGTGTTTTAATGGTCTTCTGAATCTAGAGAAATTACATCACAGAATAACAGTCACTAATTCTGCGTTATGGCTGGCTGTTAAAGAGGAGCAGTAGGAAAATAGTATGTTGAGAAAGTATCATGACAGTATTTGCTTTTCTAGTTTCTTCTTAACCTGCTCCTTCACTGAACTTCAGTGGGTATTTTTCTCTGATATTGATGGATACTGGAGCAGTGAATGTTCAGGTGTGTTCAAGGTTGGATAAAGGCTGTTTGTCCAGCCCTGAAAAAGCACCTGTATTTGAAGTGGATTCTGCTATTGTAATATTTGGTGAATAGGATTTCACTGGGAACTGATCTGTGCTCAGTGAGAAATAGGTCCTTTTGCACACTATTTGTAATGGAGTGGAAAATTACATTTGCCATTGCAAGAACAGCCCCATTAGTGGGAAAGCAGATTCTCTTGCAGAGAGCTGGAATGCACCTCAGGCAGTGTCAGGGTGACAGTCCAAATAATGGGAGTTTGGAATGAACCGGGAGATACTAAAATGAAAAAATGCTTCTCTTCATACATTGTGGTTCCTTCATAAACTTATTGCTACATAAGGAACAGTTTGATTTAAAACAGTATGAAACTAAAAAGCCCCAGACATTTGAACAACTGTTTATAACTTGTTTTGAGGATGAAGCCTACTGTTGTGAAAAGGAAATGCAGTGATTCTGTTTGTAGACCATTATCTAAACCAGTGTGAAGCTGCAAATGTAAACAGAAGCGATAAAGTGTTTTGTAGAGGTTTTTTGTTTTGGTTGGGTTTTTAAATAACACAGCAAGTGTTGCCAATTTTCTTAACTGTATGGATACTTTAGGAATTGAGTAAAGGATCTTCCGTGCAGCTGCAAGCATCTAAGACATGGTGCAGCCACCCCTGACCTACACTTTGTAATACCTTCTCAGTGTAACCGTTTTCATTTTACTCCACTAATGAGTGAATAAGTTCTGAGTAGATACATAAAAAGAACAGTGTCAGTTGTAAAGTACTTAAAAGTCTCTGACAATGAAGATAAAATGCAAATGCTGGCAGTCCAAAGAGCAGAAATCATCTTTTTTCCCTTGATGCTGAAAAGAAAAACAAAAAACCCAAACAAACACCTAAACTCTTAATGACTCTAAAATAAGTAATATCAAGAACACTGGGGACTGCAATTTGGTTTCCTTCTGTAAACGTGTTAAAGGACTAGAAGAAGTCCTTGTGGAGTTATGCTGTGCTCTAGAATGACAGTCAAACTTGAATTTATTTTAATCCCATCATTTTCCTATTGTAGTTGTACCTTTACTGATTGAAATGGAAAAAAAAAAAAAAAAAAGAAAAGGAAAAAGTATACACCAGATGTGTTTTTTCTGGACTGAATTGTAGTAAGTGACTTCTGCAAAGTTCACTACAAATGGTTGTGAGGTAGCAATGTAGAGAAGCAGTAGGTCTGTCATACAGACCAGGAGTTTAGAGAGAATGAAAAGGTCTTAGGTTTAGTGAATTTGTAGAGGATGGATTTTGGATGGGGGTCATCAAAAGTAAGAGAGATACTTCACCTCATGCCTGTTACATGAATGACCTGATTTATGCTTCATTTCTCATCTGCAGCACATTTCTGACCTGTCTTTGTCTTAGGAATGGCACCTTCTAATTACCATCTTAAATCTTGAATAGATTTCGGATTCTAACACGAGCATGAGAGAATTGAAACTTGGGGGTAGTTAGTAATTGTAGTCATTATGGCGTCCATCCCCCTTCTTTTTTGGGGGTGAGATTTGTGTGTGTTGGCTCCTACCCTCAAAGATACAAGAAAATGCGTAGTGTCATGCTGAGTTGTATGTCTCTGATAACAATATTTTTCATCATCAGGGCAAATTACCTCAGTGTTAGGTCTCCCTAGCATTTATTCCAACAGTGATTCTAAGGTGTGGTTTATGTAGGAGAGTCTGCACTTTGTATCATTGAGCCTTTCCTTATCCAGATCAGATTCTTCCTTTGATGAGTTGGGATAATTGGGATAAAAATGCAGTAAGTGGACTGGGCCTGATACCACGCCTTGTGAAAGTAGAGCATCTTTTGATTGTTATAAGGGTGTCTTGACAACCTGAGTGAGTGAATGCTCACTAAAGCAACTCATATAGTTCATGGTGGACAAACAAGCAGCTTACATAAATTTTAGTCTTTGTTGAAATGTAGTCAGGTTTTGAGATAGGAAGATCATTATCAAAGGGGAATATGCAGAATTGCACAGTACAAGTCCCTGTACTGAAAGGTTTTAGGCTAGAACTGTAATTGAAATATTTAAACAATTTTGTTAGCAATAAACTTTTATTTTTTTCCAAACATTTCTCCAAAAATGTAAAATCTCAAGAACTTTTAATTGAAATGATATATCCTGGTTTTATTTTCTCTGATAAGAAGGTGCAAACTGTGTGGGGTAAAATAAATATATGTTTCTGGATGACACCATCTTGGCATTTCTACACATTCTTTTCCAAATATATTCTTTATCTTAGCTGTCTTGAAATACTTTTAATATAATTAAAAGCATAGAATGAGTGCCAGACTTGTCAATTCCAACAACAAAGTGCTGAAATTTTCAGTGAAACTGAGAGATCCATCTCCCACACATTGTAATGAATAGGTTCATAAAAGGAAAATAGTTTAATTACATTTTAGTTCATGGATTGTTAATAGGCTGGAGTATCTAAATTGAATAATGTGATTCTGGTAATAATTATGTGTAAATGAACTTGTTTAAATGATATTTTACAGCTTCTTTATAAAATTACAGCTAGAGGCAATCCAGTGATAGACAGACAAAGGCCATGCAAAAATTATCATAAACTATTAGCTTGTTTGCAAAGGGTTTTATGTTAATCTTTTAGTACTTAAAGCACTCTGCAATTAACATATCACGGGGAGCTGCCTCGCAGCAAAGGCATGCAAATTAAAGTGCTCAGATAAAAAGCCATTCACATAAAAAAAATCAAAGAAAGGGTGGCATAGCACTCAAAGGGTACTGGTTTTATATTTGAGATTAAGGAGGTGTAATGATTGTGTTATCTAACTAGGGTTGTAATTAAAGCTTTTCTCCTGCAGACATGACAATAGATAGAGCATTGATTTCGGTGTTTTAATTGTGAAAGTCATTTTATTTCAGGGCAGAAGATATGAATAGCCTAAATCAAAGGGCTAGAAGATTGCTTTGTTGATAGTACTTGTTCAACAGCTGCCTTGTTGCTTAATACACAAATGGGGAGAATGGTGAAAGAGATCCTGGGAGGTGCTCCGTATTGTAATTCTCCTGCTGGTTTCCTTTCCTTTCATGAAAAAGGCAAGGATCTGTGTACTGATTGTAAACAAGCAATCTTTTCATACATCACCGATGTTTTTCCTCCCTTAGTTTCCTCTGAACAAAACAAGCCATAAAAGCCTTGAACTAACTTTTACTACTGCTCTTTCCAAACTACAAAAGTTTTTGTAATAAAACCATCATCTGTTCTCAGAGATATCACACTTTTAGTGGGGAACAAAAAGTCTCCATGTGGCTGTAATTCCTGTTATCAGAAATGCCACTGTAACAAAAGGGATGTGCTGTGGGGAATTGGATGTTAGATTTTATTTACATTATGTTTGTGGCTGTACAGTCTCCACAGTGTCAGACTGGGAAGGGGTGACTTTTTTCCCCCAATCACTATAGTAACAGAGTAGAAAATGAATGCCGAAAATAAATAAATCTGGCTAGATTCTCAGCTGGCACACGTAGCTGTCCTGTCCTCTCGTGCTAGTGGGGAGTTACACGCTCAGAATGGTCAAGGCCCAGGAGCTGATTTGGGAATAAACTGGACTGGTGGATCCAGTTGATCAATCTGAAAAACGCTTATACCCATGTGGCTTATTTCCTTTCTGGTATGGGAGGAGTTATCTCAGTATGATGTGTCAACGTAGCTTATTTCCTCTCTGATGTAGAAGTTAACTCAATATGTAACTACATGCATGCAAGAGGAATGGTATCATTTTTCATTGTACCAGTACACTCAAAGTATCTACAGTCTTTCTATTAGAGACAAGATGGGAGCCGTAAATGTGTGTGTTTTCTCTTTCCTTAACAGAACCAAAAATAGGGACCGAAGTGGTGCAGGGTCTCACATAATAGGAACTGTCCCAAATTCCCTTGGAGCCTTTCTGAGAGACTCAAATACACAGAAATAAGCCTGGCTTTCTGCCAGTAGACCTGCACATTTCCTAATTTGGGTTTAAAGCAGGAGCCAGTATGTCACAAGAGAAACCATTCTCTTGTAATTACAAGCAGTAAGGACTGGTGACACTGGTGTAGTTTGAGACTACACTTCACCGCTGGTCCCCACCCTTATTGCTGCTGGAATATTGGGTTAAATTCACGTTTTTTCCCCATAATTTTCAAAGCCCTCCATGGAACTAGCTCAAACTAAGAAATTGCTTTTCTCCAACTGTAGTGACAGATTCCCTTGACAGCTACATTTCACAGGAACTATGAAACTGTCAACCTTGAGGATGATGCTTGTGAGAGCAACAGACAGAGATTTCTCAGCAGCTGGCTCAAGGCTGTGGAGCCTAGTTCTGGAGGAAGATAGAATGACCAGAAATCTCCCTACTTTCAAAGCTGTGTAAAATTTGCTCATTCAGCTTATGTTATACACAGCCAAAGGAGAAACACTGATGATTAAACTAAAAGGTGGAAGAGGCTGCAGATGGGAAAAATTTCTGGGGAAATTGAAGAGGGAGACAAGACCATCTGACAACTCCTGTAGAAGGGTGGTTATAACCTTTGTTCAACTAAGACATATGGAGGAGCACGGCTTGCTTATTTTGCAAGCACTGAAAACAAAAACCGTTGCAAAGATGGTCTGAGATTTCTAGCCTGATTTCTAAGCCAAGGGCTTCAATAGATTGGATCTCTATGTGGTACCATAGCGAAGATAGCATAGCTTGATAAGCATTTAGGAATTCAAACGTGGTCCCTATTTATATTTTTTTTATATATGTATAAGTAGACGCTTGAAATTCATCTGTATGTGATAGTATTAATGTAAGAAGATTTTAGGTTTTGGGATTGTCATATCATTACTTTAAATCCAGCCCTGAATGGAAGAATTGCGCAGCTACACTTGCATAAGCTTCATTACTACCCCCTCCCACCTCCAAATGTTTAACGGAGTAGCTACTTCTTGCCTGAAATATTTAGAAAAAGTCTGAGGAGGAATAAAAAAGATCTTGTGCCCATTTGGCAGTAGATTGTGTAAGGATTTCCACTGTGGCTTTTTGGAAGGTAGAGATTTTTGTAGATGTTATATAGACTTTATTGAATCTTACTGACGTTTAATCTTTACTCTTACAAGCTCCTGTATTTGCAGGCTTCTACCCATCTAAATATAGGGAACGTTAAGATAGGATACCCTCCTACTGGATCTGGCTCTTAATTCAGTGTGAAAAGTCAGGCTGAAGATAAAGATATGTCTAGATAGCTTGTGGTAGATTTATCTGTAGCCCTTTGTGACTGTTTTCAATATTTGCTTTTTAAGAGGGGAAGATTATAGGATAATACTGTCTAAGAAGGCACACCAGATAGCATAAAAGCATTTTAGGAAATTTCTCCTGCTTAAATAATTGGTGTAACCTCTTTGCATAGAAGGAGATTATTTCTGAAAAGTATTCCTTGATTCTAAAAAAACAAACAAACAAAAGCATTTCAAAATCTGTTTAGCAATGCAGTGAAATCTGTGTCATCACGATCTTTAAAACATCTGCAGAGGTCTCTGAATAAGGGTCTGTAGATTTCTTTTTTGTTTATTTTCAAGAGACTGTTTCCAATATAACTGCAACTTTAATAATATATAGACTTTGTAACTGTGCACGTAGTAATAGCTATCTTCCAAGTTATTGTAGGGGAAAAAAACTAATGGGTGAATAAAATGGCCACTGCCATCTTTAGCAGTTGTTAAAGATGTAGGATAAGATAGTGGAAGATTAGTATAATTCCAGTTCATTCAGTGTTGCAGAAAGAATATGAATTCCTTAGAGGTTATGAAATTCCTGCATCATTGAGCATCTCAGTTTATGTGGATCAAATCTTGTGCCATATATCTCCCATATCAGGGACAATGGAAGGTCATCATCCCTAAATGACTCCCATTTCACTGGGTAACCTATGGAAATCAGTACAACCAAACCCTCATGTTAGAACACCTTTATCTTCAGAAACCTGCAGTGGAATAATAATAAAAAAAAAAATGAGTGAGGGAGCTGTGATTTTTAAGTGTGGTGTTGATTCATTGCATTCAGGGTAGCTAGTTTCTTAATTTTAGGTATATGCTTAAGTTTCTGGCATTCTCACATCTCTGGATCAGACTTTAGCTCATAGAACTTGCTTCAAGTTGACTGCATTTCTAGGATGCATCAGATAAGCTTCTTCTGCAGGATCTGACCCTATCAGTTATCCTTACTGATAATTTCCATTTAGGGCTGACCGCTTTTAGCTCCTCGTGCATTAGAGCATCATATGGAAGGAATTCTTCAGTGGGACTGAACTCTTATTCACTGGGAGTTGTGAGCTTGGAGGACTTACAGCCCTAGATCCTGAATCAGCAGGCCTTTGGTCTTTGCAAAATGTCTACTTAGAAGTATGCTTTAGAAAATACTTTCTCTGAATGGCTTCCTAACTCCTATGTATTATCATGGGCCATCAATTTATTTTACAAGAAGTTAGAATGTCAGAGATATAAGATCATTCAGGGTTACTGATGGACATTTTATGTAGTACTGACGTGGGGATTTGTTTTCTAGCAGCAGAAGCAAGTGCTGACTTCATTAAAGTGGAAAAAATAAAAGCCCACCCAAAGAAACAATAAAAACTCCTCTATTTATCACTTCTATTCTTATTTTTTAATGCTGGTGAGTTTCTTATTAATCTCACCATTTTATTTTGAAATATGTATGTTCATGCAGCAATGCAACTTTAACAGAATAGTTAATAGACTTGATGACCTTTTTTTTTTTTTCTTTGATTAAAAACACATTCTTCCTCCTGTACATTGTGGGTTATGAAATAGTCACAACTATAGAAATCAATACAGTCAGTCACAACACAAGAAATCAAATTTTGTCATGGATTACATGATTTTTATGGGAATTCTGCAATTTTCAGGCCTAGTTTCCTTCCTCAAAAATTTTATGAACAGTCACCATCTTAGTTTTTTCTTATGTGAATCCCTCTAGGCTTCTACTGTTTGGTATTTTGAAAATTGCTGGTCTCTTTGGTACAGGAGATGGAAAGGAATGCAAAAAAGCAGCTTTAAAATTACTCCAACAAAGTCTGAAATTGAAAGTAGGAGCTAGGACAAATATTAGGAGGGACTGAATTGATGCTGGCTGGGGAAAGAATTGCTGGAGGACTGACCAGGCACAGCCTTAGAGAGTGTGTCACAGTATACGAGAACATGTAGCCTTTAAGTCAGAGGCATCACAGATGGTAAACTCATCACAGACCTGCATGCAAAAATAGGAATAATCACTATCTCTTTCCCTCAAAGCAATATTAACAATTCTTTATATATTATGGTCAAAGCATGTGTTTATTCAATACAAGTCTCTTTGGTAACTCAGTTGTCATTAGTCAAGCTACAGACTTTCCAAAGAAACTATTCTTACATTCAAGAGACCGTTTCCAGGGCAGGACAAATATAAAATATGTTCGGGCAGCTGAAAATAGATGGTCACCAAGACTGGAATATTTTATGTATTAGGAAAGGGTAATAATCTGAAAAGAGTACTCATTTCTAAAAAATTAATCTTAATTTTAATGATATATAGATTACGTATTACATATCCCAGCCATGAGCAGGCAGGTTTTCTTGTGCTTCCTCCAAACTCTGCTCTTGTAGCCTGTGTTTGTCCTGCCAGATTCCACACATACTGCTACATTTTTCCAGTGAGAATTGTCATTTCTTTTTGCAAGTAATTGGTCTTGGGGGTTTTCTGTGGTGTTTTTTTTGTTTGTTTTTTTTTTTTCTCCTTTTCTTGTGTGCTAGGTCCACAAGAAACACAGAGAATTAACAACAGCAGAAAATGATCTTTGTTGTCAAAACAGGAACGTGTTCCTGGGCAAATGTTGGCCCAGTCCATCACAGGCAGGTGTCTGAGAGGCACCTTTGTGCCAGCTCAGCCCTTGGCACTGGATCAGTTGATGTGGGCCCATCTGCCTTATACCAGTTTTCAGACAGAGGTGTTTTTCCTTCACTTCTTCATTTTGGAGCCTTCTTCAGGCTTGCGGTTTATTTCAGCTTCCAGAAACCTAAGGCAAGCTGTAGCATTGAGATGGAAATATGCAATACACCTGCAAAAATGAGGGTAATCCCACTCTTTGAGGGGGGGTAGTATGTTTTACAGCAGGTGAATGGAAGTTAGGGCCTTTTAGGTGATCCAGTTTATTTGTGGTTGTTATGCCTCGACCGACTGAGACAGAACCAGAACTTTATATCATCTAGAGAGCTGTCAGTGTCTCAAGTGCATACATGGCAGTTAGAAGAAATGATAAAGTTTGTTGTAGAAATTTAGCAGGAGTGTCATGTGAGAAATGGAGATGTGGAACAGTGGCTACACAGGAGGCAGTGGGGTGAAAGTTTTCTAGTTCCAGCCCAGCATCTTTAGTTGTTGAGATGGTTTGATGTTTTTGGACTTGCAGGATGATTCAGTTGTCACTGCGCTCTAAAAGACAAAATCTGAAAATTGAAACAAAATAAGGGGCATGGCAATTGAGCATCTTTCAGGTCAAGGTAGGTAAAAAAAGGAAAATTTTTTCCCCGCTACTCGGTGTATCTTCCTTCACAGTCACTCTAGCAACGTCTGCTCACCTGCACCAAGGGGAAAAAAAAAAAGCCTGAAATGAGGAAAAAATTAAATAAAGAGGGAAAATTGTGATCTAGTATTGGGCTCAAAAATGAGCTGAATGCTTAGAAAGGAAAAAGCTTACTAAGCAGTTCTAACAAGAGAAACAAACAGTTCTATATGTTAACTTCACCTTGTGTTGAGTCTGAGAGGAACAAAGCAATCCCTGGAAAAGACAGACAATATCCTCCCCCACACTTAGCAGCACAAAAGATGGGTGGCACCATTATGGTGGGAAACCTGCTCAGCTCATGTAACGTGTTTCATTTAAACCCTGCGGAACAGAAATCTCTGAATACACAGAAATGCTCTTTTGAGTTAAATAACAAAGCTGAGCTGAATCCTTCAGTACTCACATTTATAACAGAAATAGCCTCCAGAGTCGACTGTTTATTTATCAATTGTTAATTGAGTTGATGTTTACTCATGATTGCAAACAGATGATTAATTTATAGCTGAGTGTTATTACTATGATAGTGAGGAGATCATTAGGAAGAAGGATTATAATAGGGTTCTCTGCACTTGCGAGGCTAGTAATAAAGATTGACTAATATAATTAGATAAAGCTTTGTAACAAATACTATTAAATTGAATCTGGACTTTATTTAAATGTGCTGGTCTGTTATCTAAAATGTATTAGCAGACCGTGTGGGTTAAGTAGAACCCCTGCCTACACTGTTTACTGTCTCCTTCAGAGATTAAAATGGCTCTATACTCATTGGTTAAATTGCAATAGTATGCTCTATGCATGAGTATTATTTCTATCGGAAACTCTAAAAAAATATTATTGTAGCAAAAGAAAAATATTATATTTGCTTCCAATTTTAACATGGGATCCTCTCCAACTTTAATTTTGATGATAGGTTAACCAAACTTAATTCAAGAACATGGCATTAGGCTTCTTAATTTGCTGAGCCTGGTAACTCTTTTGCATAATTCTATTTAATGGAAGTCAGAGTAAGATTTTTGTGGAAATCCAATGACAATCTTATGGAGCATTTGATTTTTTTAATTTTCATGAAAGCAGGGAAGGCAACAACAGAAGCTAAACTGGGATGGGATGAAGCATTTTGGAATTTAGATCTACATCCTCCTCTTTCTTCCCCCCTCCTCCCCCCTCCACTTCCCCCAGTCTGCCTCTTTTGGAAGAGTGTATTTTATTTCATGCAGCTAGTCCAAATTGTCTAGAACTCTATAAAGATTTACCTGTTATGTTTCAGCATAAGTTTATCATGGAGAGGCTCTTCTTTGCCCCATTTGTAGTGGTGGGTAGGTACAGATGTAATGTGAATCTAGTGTGAACATGAATAGGTGAATATTTTAATAGTATTTTAGTGTAGAATGGGAAGAGATATAGACAGAACTTGCAGCTTAATGTAAACATCATTCTAGCAGTGGGCATTTCAAATTGTTTGACAATGTAATGGCGTCATAGCAAATAATGAAATAATATTACAGGGACTGTAAAACCAGCCTTTTTTTTTTTCCTAGAACCTTAATAAATTACACTCTTTATTGTCAGGTTCTTTATGGGTAGAGAAACACAGTTCTCACCTTCTATGGCCTGAGTGCTTGAAAATGTAGTATCTTCTGGAGTTGCTTCAGCTACAGACTGCCAGATTGTGAACCCTCAGACTATGCAAAAATGCTCACATCCTGATAGGTGCTAAGCCTCAAATGAAGTATCTTGAGATCAGTGTTTGCTAAGCACCTATCAGCACCTGTTTCCAAACAACCGCAAAACATTTCTGTGCTCAGATGAGACTTGACACCCTTATAATATTTATAATGGGAAATGAAAAGTTCTTGCCCTGTGGTTAGAAAGGGCTCCCACTGGGCTGTGCAATTACTGTTGTGCTGCTCTGCTGGCTGTGTGCTCTGTGCTCAGATACATGATGCTCTTCACAGCTAGAAAAGGCAGCAGTCATGTTGCCATCCTTGTCCAAAAGTTACTCAAGTATTTTAGTACTAAAAAAAATATATCTCTGGGTTATTTTCATTCTGCTTGATGGAATTTCTTCATTGGAAGAAGAGATTTGGAATAGATTAATTTATATAAATTATTTGATTACTAAAAAGATGTTTAGGAGAAATATTGGAATCCTGAGGTCCAAAAATAACAAACTGGACAAATGCTTGAGCTACAGGTTCCTTGCATAAAATGCTGTCACTGTATTATGAGTTGATGGGAATGTGAAAAGTTTAAATATTTTTCATAGAAATGACTCAGAAAAGTGGCTCAAAATAGTCTCAGAGAGATTCTGGACATGTTCATAGAGAGTTTCTGCAGAAAGGGTCTGCTGGTTTGAGCCTTGCACAGCAAGTGAAGAGAGCCTTTTGATCTTGACTGACTTGATGGGACATGGCATGAAGCAGATTTTAATCACAAGTGATTAATAAGTCACTCCTGAAATATGGTTTATCTTTCCTAAAGAATGTAAATTTATTTTTTTTAAACTCTGTGGGGAAAATAAAATTTTTTAATGCTTTGTATAAATCTGTTGGCAAGTTTTAGCACTATCAGTTTTCAGCAGCACTCTGTCCCAGGGCTGTCAATTTGACTATGCTGAAAAGTAAGTTGTCATTCTCAAACAACTCTTGTCACCTGCTTGCCTTCTGAAATAGTGCAAAGGGAAGTACTGAAAAAAAAAAGGTGGGATGATAAATGAAGAGGGAAACATCCAAGAACGGAGTTGAAGGCAAAGTAGAGAAAGATAGAAAAATAACATTTAAAGCTGAGTTTGAGAAACTTATGTGTTTGAAATACATTTGAGAAAACAAATGCAACTTGGTAGAGACTGCGTAATCTTATTTAGATTTTGTTCCTCTATGAGAGTATAACAGTCTTTGTTTTCCCTGTGAAAAATGTGAAGTCTGAAGCTCAGGACACAGGGTGAGTTTCAAAAGTGTCTCAAGAAAGCAAAATGGCCACTTGTAGGCAATTCACAGAAACCCAGTACTACCAAATGGAAAAGCTTGGGTTTCAGATCAAATTTGCATGAAAACACCTCAGCTTTTTCTACTATTAATAATATAGAATTGAATCTGTGGGAAAAAAAAAAAAAAAGAAAAAGAAGTCATTATTGGTATTACTTTATTCAACTTTCTGCTGTTCTTTTGGATTTAGATCCTGTATTGTTAGGTTATATACTCTGGGGATATTAAGCAAGGGGAAAAAATAGTAGACATTCTTTATAGAAGTTTATGAAAACTGGCACATAGCTGGCATGAGGAAAGCTGTCATGATAATAAAATCTTTGATAGATTTGACAATGATATACTTGCATAGATAAATCCACACAATCCCAAAAGACATCAAATAGGTACTTAAATCCTCTCAAATGCAGACCATTTTATTCAGTTGCTGAACATTAAGCATCAAAGAATTAGGTAATTTTAGCTAGAGTATATGGAGCAACTACAAATTGACTTGCTTTGTTTCCTTCTAATCTTCTTCGAAGTTTCCAGGCCAGCCTTTCACTGAAGAATATACAATATTTTAGTTGTTTGATAAGTCTTGCAACAAGAAAAGAAGAAAAGGCAGCATAGTACAGCTGGTGTTTTTAAAGTAAGTAGTTGTTTGACAACCACAGAGATATTATAATTGTAATTCATTGAGCAGGGCTCTATGAGGAAGCAGAAGTCCCTGTTGGAACTACTCCACAGTTTACCAGCTGTTATCTGTTTTCTTCACACAAAGAAGGCTTGAATAGCATCTTAAGCCTTGAAGAATGTATGGTGCACTGGATATAGTGTGTATTTAATTCTGGACTGGAAAATGAAGCCAATGTAAACTCCAGTTATTGCTGGGCCTTTTCATTTCTCTGACATGAGACACAAAAGGTCATGACTGCTTATGTCCCATTTAAAACAACAGTAAAGACTCAGAAAACTAAAAAATGGCAGTGACTTAAACGTTTCCAGAGAAATGGTCTGTTCACAAGTGCAACCTGTACCTCTGTTTATACTCATATGCCATTTTTTAAAGTGATGAGATTTGGAGATATGCGGAAGAAAATGGCTCTCATCTCCAAAATCAAATGGTATTTGAACAGTCTTCATTTCACATTTACTGGAGAGGGCTTTTTCAAACAAACCATCTTGTAAGCCTGTTGTCTGCCTGACCGGGGTGGAACGATGGGATTGTGTTTTGCTTTTCTAGGACTGAAATTTGCACCAATGGGTGGAGCGGGAGTAATCAAAATCACAAAACTCACAATGGAGTTGTGGTCCAGTATGCACTGTTGAGCCTGCTATGCTTTTTTACAAATCAGAAAAGCTAGTTTAGGACCTACAAAAGTCTCCGCAGTCTACAAAAGAAATGCAGAGTGAAGGATTAGGTCAGCTGATGTTTGTTCCTTCTAATACTTTCTGTTTATACTAAGGGAAGGAGGTTGTCATTTGTATTACAGTCTCAAAGAGTGTGTAAGATTGAAACAAGATGGGTTTAAATGAGAAAAAGGCAATCATTTACAACAGAGAAGTAACTCAGTTATTTTTTTCTCACTTAAAATAGAGAAGAAACAGAAACTGGACCCAGCAGAGCTTCTAATTGATTTGGAAAAGAAAATCTGTAAATGCCTATGCGTATAGCTAAAGAGAGAGCAATCTTAATCAATGTAGAATAAGTAAACTATTTATTCAGCCTGGTGAATAGTATTAAAAAACTCACTTAGAATTAGAAAATTATAGTGAAATGTGTCCTGAAAATTATTCACTCCTAGTGCTGAGCATTGTCACCTCTTACAATGAATTTGTAATATAAATTTTCGTATCTAATTCGAACAATAGAACTCTTGAAGAAATTTTAATTGACTTCTTTAAATTAATATCATTGTGAAAGAGCTGTTTAAAAAGGCCATAAAATTAAAACATATTTATGTGAGATTTTAAAAAAAAAAACACTCGATGTTTTTCACTGAATATTTGTTTTACTATGTCTTACATAATTAAGTGGTTTTGACTTTAGATTTATTAAATATATATAATAGCTAGAGGAACTGCCATTGTTAACTAACTATCCAAAATGTAATGAAAATTTGGCTCAGATGGTAATTTTTTGCTTTTATTGGGGGAGAAAAAGCAAAAATTTGTCTCTCTAAGAAGACACTATGAGATGCCTTGAAGTTAGCATTTAATTAACAGTCGTGCTTCTGTCTCAGAACCAGACAGTAGTCCTGTATTACTGCTAAAATGTATAAGTAGATATTCTGTTATTTGTGTTTCTTTTGTTTCTCACCTTTCTTAACGAAGGACAAGAAAAAGCAATGAGCACTAAGTTAAAAAGCCAAGTACCTTACAGGTAACTGAAATCTGTAATATTTCTTAGGATAAGGTTTAGCATGTTGTGACCTTAGACTGCAGAATTTTAAGGCTTGTTTAATACAGAAAGCTGGACAAATCCTTTCAAGTATAGTCTGTGACCAAGCCTGCACAGTCATAGGGTTTGTTTAAGGAATATGATTTTCAAGTTTGTGTCAGCTGGATGCGTATCAATGTTGTATTTCTAAAATGCTGGATCAGATTTGTGTGTATTGGTGTCAGACATAGTCTTACACTTAACGTATCTAATTAATTTGAAAATACTCTTTTGTTTGGTGTTCATTTCTGAATGTCCCAAATGTTAGATAGAAGTAAAAGCAAGGAATTCCAAAAGAGGCTGAGTGGATAATCTGTCCGCTTTCTGCTCATTTTTAGTGAGATTTGACTGTTCAGCTACCCTACACTCATTAAAAACTCTAGTCAAAGTGTATGCATAAAGCAAGGAAAAAGCCACCAACTTTCTGATGTGACATTTGGTTTTAGGAGGTCGTGTAGTGGGGAAGTCACAGGACTCTGCCCTCTGTGTATAAAATGTGCTTTACTTGGTTTCTGAGTGCTTAGCTAGTGATGGATGATTCAGTCCAAATGTTAGCTTTGTGTACTGACAGTCTGTCTCTCTGATATACTTTGAACTCTGGATGAATTTTTATATGGCTTTACATGACTACTCATGAAAACAGAAGCGAGGTATTTCATTGCCAAATCTCAGGTGGCCAACCTGGTGCAACTGCTATAATTTTTGTAGGTGACTTGAGAAATATGGTTATTATCCAGCATTGGGGAACAATGAATGTCTTAATGGCTAGACTGGCAGGGCTGCACTTGAGGTATTCAGAACAAACACCTTAGTCAGCAGTCACAGGTGGGAAAAAATACCTTTGACTGTGAAAAATATCACAAATGCTTGATTCGGTTTTTTACAGTACTTCATCAAATAACTTTACCTGAGGCTTAGTCCTTATCAGCTGCAAGGATTGTTCAGAGAAGGCTGAGCTGGTGTAGAAGGAAGAAGGAAAGAGTCTATTGAATCATTGAGCGTGGTTTCCAAACTCTAACCATTAGCTTTCTCTTTGTAGGGAGCTGTTCTTGATCAGCCAAGATATCAGAGATATTTTCCTTTCATTCTTAATGCCTGGTGTTTGCAGGATCTGGGCTTTCATGGTCTGTCGTAAGCAGAGGTATTTGTAGAATGTCTTTATGAGAGATTTACTCCTGGGAGAGGGGCTAAAACTACTAAAGTTTTAGCTGCTTCTGCTAAAACCCATGAAATACAAGACCTTGTTTCTTAGGCTCTATTAAATCACTGGATACTTTATTGAGGGAAAGGTTGGTTCTGTATTTACAGCCACAAGTCCGTTTCCCAAATGAAAATAACCACGTGATGGTAAGCACTTGAGGGCTTTGTAACACAGAACAAGACTTAATAAATGGTACCTTAATGCTGGCATATACCTGTGTGCTGAATGGGCCATATAAAGGAGAGATGTGTAGGAAGGCATCATGGACACATGATTACTAGCCAAATAGCCATCAATGCAGAAGCCCTGTCAATAATGGAGATTTTGGTGCAGTGTAACCCTAGAATCTCTACAAAGCTCTCTTTCCCCACCTCCAGTCACAGGTAAATAGTAAATTAGAATTTTTTGGCGGGCACTGTGAGATGTGAGGTTGTGCAGCGAGAGAGGGACCTTTTACTTTAAAAAAAAAAAAAGAAAAAGTGAGATGGAAGTTCAACAGGCAAGAGTGCAGGCCAAGGGAGTAAATCCCACATGAAAAGCATAGCACTGGATAACCCTACTGCCTTGCCATCAACTGCACAGATGTATGGTCCGATGGTTGGTGCAAACATGTTATGTGTGATTTCCCACGTCTCATGTGATAATGAATCTTTTTTACTTTAAATCCCACCCACTGTGGGTTTAGTTAGACCTTTATAAATTAGTTTTGTTCAAATCATGATGGTTATAATCAGAACAAAATTTTGAAATATATTTTTGAAATGATATTAAAGAGGAAATACCAAAATCAGTGCTGCTTTAATTATCTCGGATGAGCAGGTGAAAGAAAAGTGGTTTCTAAGTAGATTACTTTCAAGATAAAATGTTTCATTTTATTAATGTTTAACCAAGTCTGACATATACATTTTCAAATTTTTAAGGCATGTGAACAAGACCTGATACTATTAAACACGAGATTTCTTAAGGTTTTAGGCAATGTGGTATGCCATGTGATCCTGTGAAATATCATTCATGATTTTCAAGTTGACATTGAAATGAAAGTTAAAATAGCATTTGTGTATTGCACAGACAAATGGAAACAAAAGTGTCTCTAACAGTCCTTGTGTTAAGTCCTGTGTTAAGACTAAGTTGTTAGATTTTTCCCAAGAAGTGTTTTTTATATTGTAATAGCCTCTGGGATTAGATTTAAGGATGGAAAGAGTACTGTTTTCTAGTGCTTTTTTTACATTTACTATTGATTACAAAGATTATCAAAGCAAACTTCTGTGGGGTTTAATACTAAATCTTCTTTAAAAAAGTTTGGCAAAGAGCTTACAGATATTTAATGTTTTTAGCATACATCTTTGATTTCAGCGTGTTAGGGTTGTAGGACGTGCTTGTCTGGTTTTGACTCTTTGAAGATGCCCCATAGGCTTCTTTCAGATCAGATCACACCTCACAAAAACACTTAATTGAGTCCCAGTTCCTCTTTTGTTGGTCTTCAAAAGCATTAAAAATAGTCACTAAAAATAAGCCATCCTTTTAGGGGAGATACAGTGTGAATTGGATCTCTGTGAAGCTGTTTAGAAAACATGCTTCCTATTTAAGGTTATCTTCACTCGTTTCTTTCAGGATCATGTGAACATTTAACAGAAAAGCTGACATTCCTATCATAGTGCTGTGTGTATTCTTCTCCTGTCCTACGCGGCTATTTCCCACATTTGTCAAGGCAAAGGTTGAAGGGGGTATGGACAAGGGAAATAGGTCTCCCATTCATTTCTATCTGTCAGGAGTTCACTTTGTCATGATAACATTCAAGGAGTATATTTATCTATCCTGCTACTGGAGGTTAAAGCAAGGGTAAAAAAAGGAGAAGGGAAGAAATCATGTTTTAAAAGTTTACAAATTCTGCTGCAAAGACTGTAAACAGAGAGAGGCTTGCAGTGGAATGTGTAAAATACTGCTGCATTGATAGCGGTGTGGCGGCGAGCTGCTACAAATCCGCTCGTATAAACAGAGGAACTCTTGCTGCAGATTGGGTCTGTTTTGGCTTAAAGTCTGAGGAACACATTGCTTTCAAAGTGAATTCTTAGGTGTCACTTCCCATAACTTATAGCAGAAGATTACAAAGCTACTGATATAACATATTAGTTTGATGGACAGAATTATACCCCCAACGCTTCCTGCTCTCCCCAATGACGCACACTAACTTAGTGTGCTGTGACAGCTGCCTTGATTTACCACCAGGCTGGGAGGCCAAGTGGGAGAGGGAACATTCACATGAACGCAGGGGCTGATACTGGCCCACAGCCTAGTTTATAAAGCTGCCCTGTAATTCACCACAAATGTGTCACCATTAAAAGGGAAAAAAGGATTGCAGATAATAAATACTCTTTAATTTATTAGCTAACAACAAAGAGATCAGAGCCAGTTGTGATGTGATTGTTTGACATAATATTGTCAAGGAAAAAAGCTAAGTTGACCAAAGATGTATATTACACATTCAAGCAGATGCATCAACTCTTGGCTTGTCACAAGCGGAGCTAAACAAAACGCCAAACAGAGGAGAGAACTGGCAAACAGCACAGTCATTTATCTCTGAAAGAGACATATTCAAGAGCAAGTGAAATAAGACATAGTTCTTTGGGCTTGGTCAAGGGCCAAGTTCTAACTATTATAAATTAAATGTTTTGTGTATCGTATTTGGCAACTGCTGCAGCTCTTACCATCTTGGTCATGGTAGGAGAGTGTTAGATTTTCCTGTCTCCTTTTGCCAGAATGATGGCTTTTGTTGTGGGGGACAATATTAGAATGTGTCCGTGCATACCAATAGCCACAATGTGTGCTATGAAAAAGGCATATAGGTTTTGCAAATACAAATCAGAGCTGTTAGGCTAGACATCCTGCAGAATGTGAATTTTCCAAAGAAAACTTTCAAGTGTCATGACTCAAAATCTCGCTCTCTGGATTGTTTGAGTTCACAGAATATAGTAATCAATAAAATTATTTCAGTTTCGTATGCTTTTCATCTGGGTTTCGAACTTCATGTAGTTTATTTTCAGGAACCTTTGCTTTTGGTTTTGTATGAGCATTGTTCGTGCCACCACAGTTAGCCTGGTGCCAACATTTCCATTATAAATTATGCTAGAGTGGTTTGGATGTCAGCTTTAAATTTTTTTGCCCTGGTTTGAAAACTGATGCACAGTTTCCTGCAGATTATATGTTTATGCATGCACAAAGAGCATGCAGATTATATGTTTATGTACGCACATGCACACATTTTTTAAAAAAGAAAGAAAATTAGAATCATTAATGTTATCCTAGAACATGGATATCATGTTATAGAGTCTCAAATGTGTCTCATGAATTCTACACATTATATTCTAATATTGGAGCAAGTAAATAACACACACACACACAGCTCTTGGTTATTTGTCGTTCAGTGCAAAACTGGAGTATATTCAGTGGAGTATCTCCAGATGTATTGCAGTCTAACTGAATGCCAGAATTTCCAAACGGTACAATGTAATCTACATTCTGTATGACACTTTTATACACACACTTAAGATGTCTTAAAAATGTAAATCTGTAGCTGCAAAATATGTTGTTCAAGCCAAAACAATTGTTTTCATATTATTATAACAAAGAGCTGGGGGATCAGGTATTATTTGGGGTGCTTTTTTGTGTGTGTAAGTTTTGAAAAGAATGTAGTTCTGTTCCCTCATGCCTCCACCTTTCAGAAATATTAAAACTTAGGAAGCATTATGTTACTTGTATTAAATAGAAAGAGTTAATTTCTGTGAACGTCATGCCAGCACAGAACCTGAGCATTATTTAAACTCTCAAGCAAAAGCCCAAACCATTTTTTGTAGTACATGATCCTTTGCACAGGTATGAAAATTCTCCCATAGTTAAAGGTCTAGGAACTTATTTGCTTCAACATCAGAAACATCAGCCCACAAACCTAAAAAGACCGAACTGCTGGAATTTGTTTGATTTTACACTGATGTTGTCTTACAAACTTTTACAGATGGAATTTAGAATGGAAATTGAAACTCCATATATATTCTTTAAGGACTTGTCCTTTCTCCATTTCTCTTGACAGCTAGATCATATAGTAGTTCTCTGAAATAAGAGAGGAAGTATATAATGCACAGTGAGGAAAGTGGCTCAACTCATCCCCTCCCTGTTGAGAGGCTGAAAATTCTCAGGGTGATCCAGGTCAGCAGCTCTGAAGGTGAAGGTGCTTCTTGGCACAGTGGCAGGCAGATGTCGATCTCTACAGATCTCTACAGTAATGTGGCTTTTTGGACGTTAAGCAGCCAGGGAATAGGATCCTCTGTGGAGGTATGGATGGAGCAAGGGGCCTTCCTACAGCAGTTTGTAGCACATTTAATGACCTCTTTCCTCAGGGCAACATATGTCACGTTTCACCAGCCTGTCTGTGATGAGTAGTTAAAGGAAACTTTTCAGATAAAACCCTAAATTAAAAAGAAAGAAGACAAGCTGTGTCCAAACTGATAACTTAAATCAGTCCACTTTGATAAGCAGGGCAGTCAGTTCCCAGGTAGAAGGAACCATAATGTGCTAAACATGGAAAAGCTTGATCTAGGGTAGAGAAAGAGTAGGGTGGAGTCCACTTTGAAGCATTGTCCAGGATTATTGATAGCAAGCCAGATGGATAGCAGGAAGCATATTACCATTTGTTAGAGGTAATATATGCAAGTGTTTCATATTTATGCAAAGACATAGAAAAGAACCATCTCTCCTTTAAGAGTCTGATGGTCTTGCAGTCCATCTCTTCGTTCCCAACTGCACGGGCAGAGCTACTGCTAAGCCCAAAGTTCGTCTTCTGATTACATAGTAAATTAATTTTGATTATATGCTGATTTTCATTATTAACATCATAGTTTTTAATAATCATGTTGATAGTTAATAATTTCTTATTTCCATGTATTCTGAGTCAAATTGTTGTTAGAATCTCAAGTGCTTTTTAATAGATAGAGATTAAAAATTTCTACTTCTCATTTGTGCAAAAAACCCCTCAAACATAGCCAAATTTCTCCCTTCAAGATTAAACAAATATAGAAAAAGAGAACATATCAACATTTTACTAGTATTTAAAAGCTAAAGTCTAAAAAACATAGAACTGTTTTAAAATAATACATCCTGATTTGCAGGGATTATGTTCTTTAAATGAAGAGTTATGTTCTTTAAATGTTTGGTGTTTGCTGTTTTATTTCCTTATGAGATGGAATTCCATTTCTCATTCCTCAGATGCATGGAAGAGAAGGGCATAGAGCATAGAAGGAGAAGAGCATAAAAAATATAAAGGTGAAATATAAGATATAGAAGACTATTCTAGTCTCCTATAGTTTTCAAAAGAAACATTACAGTCTTAACTCCCACTGAATATGACATTTAGAAATTCAGACACAAATCAAATGAATTTAGCAGCGCACCATGGTGTCTTGTAGGAATCATTCTTTATAAAGTTAGACTAAATTGTATGTGTTCATGCTTATTAACAGTAACCACATTATATTTTACCTCACTGCTCTTTAAATATGAGGTACCTTACAGAAAATAAGTGCAAGAGCAGATGAAAAACAAATCACAGTAATACCACACAAATGCTCTAAAAAAAATTAGAAGCAAGATGTAAAACCATATCAAAACAGATACATGTTTGCTAGAACGCATGACAAAACGGATGTAGCAGATGAAGAAATGGATGCAACATGCTGAGGGTTTAATGTAATATACCACAAAATTGATATACCTCACAATGAAACAAATAAAACGTAGCATAATGTATACATTGTAATGAATTGAATAAGACAGATTAGAGAATTGATTAGAAAGTGTACGTAGCTGAATAAAACATAGCAATATTATGGATTGAATGAAATAAAAACATAACAGATTGAACTATATTGAAATTACTAAAGCAAAAAGGCTGGATCTAAACCATGCTGAGTTGTAAGAAAGAAAATACGCAGTGTGTAAAGCTCAGTAAAACTCTGGGTACTGGTCCATCAGGGTCATGTGACTCATTTCATTGTTCTGGCTGCGTGACACAGGCAGAGAAGATTGTTAAGGTGCTGGGTTTTGGATAAAGAAGGTGTATGATTCGTATCTGCCTCTACCAGACAAACTTTTAATTTGATTTTATCAAAATATCTTATTGTCTCTCGACTGCTTTTTAGCCCTCCTTCTCTTGTCCTTCCTCTCTCTCTCTCCCCCTCCCCTTTGTTTCCCCCCTTGTCCCCTTTCCTCTTCCCTCCTTCCTCCCTTTCACCTTCTTGCACATGCTTTCTCAAGTGCTCTTTCACTTGCCTGCAGGCTTTCTTACTTTCACTTTTGCTTGTCCTCTCTCTCCCCTCTTTTTTTTCTCCATCTCCCCCCTCCCACCCTTTTGCACACCCTCTCTTGCTTCGGTTGTGCCTCTTGCTCATGCACTCTCTCTTTTCCTCTCTGAATGTTGTCTGGGAAACAAAGATTCCAGTATCCTGGTTTTCTGTATGTTTTAATTGAGATGACCGATAGACATGCTTACCAGATTGGATGTAAGCTTGTATATTTTGTCCAGTGATGACATACAGAAATGGAAATTTCACAAACCCCAATTCTCTTTAGGGTGTCTTGTTTGCATCTGAGCAGCCATCCTCCCTGATCCACTCTTCTCATGTTTGTCAAAATCGAAGTTTAAATTCAGATGTGGAGCCTGAGTTTGATTGGAGCAATTTTCTTCTAATTCAAGCAATAACAATCATACCTGAGGTTTAGATTTTACGTGCTCCATATTGTGAATATATTGTTTGATGTTTTAGCTGTGTTATTGAGTACAGTGATTCATTGGTCTCATTGTTTTTCTTTGGTTTGATTGTATCACAAGCTTTAAAAAAAAAAGACCCTCCACTTCAAGCTTTGCCAAGACAGATTTTAACATTTAGGTTTTCTTTTCTTTCTTCTCTTCTCTCTTTTTAAAATTCACCTATTAAAAGTCTTGAAAATTGGAAGGCAAATAAGCTCCTATCTTTGTAGTTTTATTTATTAGCTATTAATCTCAGACTGTAAATGAAAACTGTATTCCTGCCAAGGCTGGCTTCAAAACTTTGCCCTATTAAGTTCATTTTATTGTAATCTTTATTCTAAATGAAGTGTTCATTCTGGTGTAACCACAGCTGATGATGACTTGATAGTTTTCCAGTGAAGTAATACTTGACATAGGAAGTCCTCAGTTAAAGAAAGAGGGACAAGAGAAACTTGGTTTTGTTTGTTTCATATTGGTGTCTGTGTGGAAGAAATTTGACTTTTCTAGCTGTTTGGTTGTGAAGCCTTAAAAGGAAAGCAATTTTTATGGATTTTTACCTTCAAAGCACATCAAAGTGTGTATCACGGTAGGGTACCTGAGCTTCTCCTCCAGTAATGAAGTTGGCGTGCTATGTCCATGTTGGTAAGCACCCCGGTGTGACAGGATATGTAGAGCAAAATAATTGGTGCCGAAGACTCAGTATCCCAGCTGTAGGCATTGGAGTAACTGAGAGGTGGAGGACTTTGTTTTATATTCTATATCTCTACAATACACACACAGAGCAGTGTCTGGATAGAAAGTGCACCATATTGAATGACTGTTTGTTAGAATTTGCAGAACATGTCTTTCCTCTGTATACAGTTTAAAAATCACTTTCTTAGAAACCACAAGTAGTTCTACAAATTCATCAAGAATTCTTCAATATCTTTTCTGATAAATATGCTCTTAAATAAATAAACACTGATTTAGCCAGAAGCCTGTTGTCATTAGATGCCACCCTGTCTATCCAGGAACTTTATATTTGAAAGCTGTAGTGGGTAAATAATTTATAAGTGTAAATGTTGAAGGTAAACAGATTCTAGAAAAAAAAAAAAACATGAGGGTGAGAAAGCCTCAGTTAAATAACTGGTTTCTAACTCTGCTTCATTTGGGGGCTGAACTGGAGAGGCTAATGTGGAAGTCAGTGTAGGATGATAGTCAAGATAGGTACCTTCACCAGAATTTTCTTGTGAATCCTTGAAGCTTAATGGTAGCTGTGTAGGGAAACTTGAACAGTGTCCTATATTCAGTAATTTTTTAGATTTTGCTTTACTCCTTAACACTTTATTATTTTTTTTTAATAAGATCAAGCGGGCTGTTATACAAATGAAACAGCAAGAAATTTTGAGCTGTGAACTCCAGTTGCCACTCTGTCTTTTTCTGCTAGGATGTCATGGGAGTTTTCTTTTTTGCGTTGTACTTTATTATTTTCTTCTGTACATTGTGTATTGAAAAGTTCTCTTCTCAGTGCCCTTCACCATTCCTTCTAAGGGGTAACTGACAGCATCTCAACAGAAAAGGGAATAAATACCCTACTCCTAACTTAACCTTTTGTGTTTATGTCTCTGACACTTGTTGACCATTCCAATCCATTAAACAAGCATTAATCAACTGTATACTGAAACAGCCACAACTCTCCATCAAATGGAAAGACATTAAGCTTTCACAGCAGGAATCAGACAACCTTCGAAATGTAAAGGAATCTGTTGTAATTTTTAAGCATTCAAACTGTATTAATTCCAGTGACAGTTATCCCTTAAGTCATTTCAGGCAGTTGCACACTTCTCAAGTTCCAGAGCTTTCATGTGGAGATCATGATTTTTTTCTGATTGAAATATTTCCCCCATCCCTCATACTTGTATTCATACTGGGAATGTTTTGAATCTGAAAAAAATACTTAATAAGTTCACAGGTAATGGATTAAACAACTAGGAGTTCCTTTTAATGGCACTTTAACGGTGACTCTCATGATATTCTAATCCTCTTGCTTTAAATGGATTCACTGTCTGATACTGAGTAACTTTCAAAGACAGGCCCACCATTTCTTAGTTCCAGAGTAAGTTCATTGGATATTTTTTAGTAAACTGTTGAGGAAAAAAAAGTGAACAAAAATATTTTTGTCTGGATTGTTTGATGTCTTCCATGTCTCTTTCATAAGCCCTTCTTCAAAAGCCGTTAATTTACACAGAGAAATTTTAAGAAGTCGACTGCTCTGGATTTGGAAGCCTAATCTGAGGAGTGTATTCTTTGTGTTCTTATCTAACTGTTCTTTTCTGGAACAGTTGAGGGAGAAAATGAAAATTTAGTGTGGTTAAAGAAAGCAAACAAACAGAAGGCATATGCATAACTTCAATGTAATGCATCTGCTGTAATAATTTTTGTGAGCCAGTTTTACAGTGGCTTTGACCGCTGACCCCTGAAAACTTAGGCATTATGTATAACCAGTCCTGAATTTGCTTCTCCAAAGAGTGCAATCTTTCCTTGCACTACGAATCGTCTTTTCCCTTTGCCCTTTTTCCCACTGGGCTAAATTATCAAGGTGTATTTAATCATTTTCATTTTTTTCATAGTTTTCATTTTTGACACTGGGTCTGCATCAAGGACATCACTTAACTTCATTTCAAACTATGGCCACAATGACTATGTCCATTTCCAGCTACCATAAACCAGCCATAAATCAGGAAAAAGTGCCGTGCTGCTTAAAACTGCTGAAATGAGCTTTTGAGCATTATGCTTACAAGAATGTCAGCCTGTCACAGAGTAAATCAACAAAGTGTCCTTAAACCTTTGTTGCATCAGGGAAATCCTGACTTTATGGCTTGAAGCCTGGTTATTCATTTTACTGCCCTATTTCCTCCCATCGCAACGCACACATGTGATTATTATTTTGTTTGGACACTGCCTCCTGCTTATTTCTACTTTATTTATGGCTAGTAATTATAGGTTTTATTGCTTACTCCTCTTTAGATTTTGTCTGAAAATATTAAATGAAACTTCTGGTGACTTCCAGGCTCTGAAAGGCCACAGATTTACATTAACGCTCTAGGAACTGTGAGTTTATTTTACAGTATTACTAGATGCTAATTCTGCAGATTTTTACAATTCCTATTCCTGTCTTTCTTGTAATGTTTTATCTCTGCTCTTTGAGGTCAAAGTTCATGTGTTGAAAGCAATCATCCCTGGAGATTGCCACTTAATACTAATGCTGGGTAGTAGTGCAACATCCACATCAGATCTGTTGGTTACATTTGCACTATTTGAATTTGACCTCCTGTTATTGTGCTTGTCATTCATCTCCGAATTAGTGAGGCCAGTGTATTTATTGTTTACTATTCACTGTCATTGAAAACTGCTTTTGTTATATCCAGCTATTGCTAATCAATCTAGAAAATGATATCATGTTGAAATTTATTCCCTGGCAGTGCTAGTCTTTTGTAAGGTCCTTATAGGAGTGAATTCTTCTCCAGTGTAAGAAGAGGCTGTATTCCACTATAACCTTTGAAATAACCAAAAACTGAGTAGGAGTATGTGGCAGGGTCAAAAATCCCGGACGGCAACAATTTATTCCTGTTACTACTGAATCCCAAGGAGTTGGGAAAAGAAGATTGTCCAGAGGTCGTTCATTGTGGCTTGAAGTAGTTAGGGGAGTGACTTCAACACAGTGTAATTGATAATGATTGCTTAACTGGGTTTTGAAATTTTCTTGTTTCAGTCTCTCTGACAAAGCAAAGTTGAGAGTAATTTCTTTTTAATCAATCACAGATCTCATATAGAAAGTTCAGTGCATCAAAATAGATCAGAATTAAAGTTTGCATTTTCTTGCTTTACAATGTTTCGATTTCTGCTAAACTTGTGTTTAATCCCTGAGTTTGTTTATGAATGATCTGTTTTAGGGATATGTTGGCATCCTTGTGATATGTATTATTGTCAATTGCTAATGTTCAAGTAATTTAGTCTTCAAACATAATTTAATATTTAATTAGATTTAGCACTGGGATTTTTTTCTTCTTCAGTAGGATAAAAAAAGTCACCCAAAACTACTTCAGAAAATTTGGTTACGAAGCATGTTCAGAGAATCTTCAGATAAAGACCATTTAGAAACAAGATAGGAAGGCTAGAGCACTAGAATGACAGGTAATTATTGTAAAATCCACTCAATTTATAAATTAAACAGCCATTTCCATATACATTAATAACCAATTCAGTTTGTGATCAGAGAGTATATATTTGACTTCTATGGAATATACCTTACATTCTTCATTAACAGCAACATATTAAGTCCTGGTTTCAGGGGTGAAAATTTCAATTTATCCTTAAATGTTGTGCTCTAAGTACTGCTTTGGGAACATATTTTTCTAGATGGAGAGAGAAAGAAATGACCTGAAGGCAATGGTATCCTGATCTGTAGTTGTGGAATGTTAGTTTATCTTAAATCTGTTAAAGTAGCTGCAAAGTATTCAAGTATATACAAGTATTCAAGTATATACAAGAGGACTACAAGTCAATCTTGACTTTTTTCTTTTTTGGAGTGTCTTCTTGTAAGACTCTTTTGCCCTTTTCCTGATATTTGTCAATTGTCTTTGTTCAGGTGGAGAGGTTTGTCACACAGGGTGCCTAACTGTGGCAAAGTAAATCAAGTGTTAAGTAGGCCATATTAATTTGCATAATCCTTTTGCAAATCCTTCTAGGTGCATATTTGTTAATGACTTAAATATAATATTAGGAGAATACAGTAGAAAAAGCGTATTAATGGAAGCCTAATATTTCAACTTTTTAGTTTGTTCACAGCAAATTTTGTTTTAATTATATATTTACTAGCAAATGTTATATTGCTAAACAACTTTTTATTCTGATAACATTAAAATTAAATATAATAAATATCATAACAAATACAATTAATAAAATATTCCAATAGTATATCTAAAATGATTAATAAGTTATATCTTAAACTCATAGAGAGTTTTACTACCTGTGAGGATACAGTCCTCAAGGACCTGGCTGCCCAGTCTTCTCAGTGGTTCAGAAAAACAAGAAAGGAGCCTATGACAGTTCTAGAAGAACATAAAATACAACAGATATGAACACTATGGAAAAAAAAAAAGGAATACTAATGATTAATACCATAGCACAAATGACATAAAGTGTCATTGCTTCTCTATTAGTTCTACTAGCGGTTATACCCCCGCTGCCTCCCCTCCCTTTTGTTTTAGTTTGCACAGTCTGTGTCAGAGCTCAGGACTATAATGCCAATTTTTGATTTGTGTAATTTGTTTTGTGGGTTTAAATTTATCCACTCAAATGGAGAAAGATGGGGTACTGCTTCTTAATTAAGTAAATTTACACCTGGAATGAATTATTCTTATGTATAAAGAAGCAAGTGAAGCATTCTGAAAGATTGCTTATGCTCTTTTAAACAAGCTGTAATTTTACCAAACTGAATAATTAATCAAAACAAGATTGTTCTGCTCACAACAATATCTCCAGAAATGGTGTTTTCTGTTACATTACCTTACCTTAAAATAGAGTTCTTCATTGGAATGCAGTTACCATCTAGAAATAAGCATGTGACCATTTCTACCAACTAATTATTTTAAATCTTTGTAAAGATGGGCATTACCTGTGTTACTTCCAATTAATTTTTGGCATATTTTACTTGAGGCATTGGGACACTAATGAATCTTAAGCGACCTTCAGTAAATTGATCCAATAACACATCTCATCAATAGGTTCCTGTTCCTGTTCTCTGTTTCTTTTGTTTTCTGCCAAGACTTTGAACTTCATACTTCTATTTTCAGTATTGCTAAATAGCTGTTACATGGTTTATTATCTCATACTCCTTTAGGGAGGGACTTCTGTAATGTGAAAGGAGATTTAACTTCTAGGTCTCTGGAGCAGACACTGTCTTCCCTCCTGTCTGTGTATAATGGTTGCCTAGTGAAAGCATTGAAATTTTACTGTACTTGCAGGTGATCTCACAATCTACGAACATAGTGATGATAATCATATGATCTCATCATATAAATGCCTCATTAAATATAATAACTATGCTCAGAATAGAAAAAAATGTGGCGCTCTGATGATTTTATCCAGTTTATGCAGTAATATTACTGTAGTTTTAATTACACTTTAATGACATTGCTAAAACCTGAAAAGAAATTAATGGTGTTCCATGTAATATCTAGAACAATTATGTTTTCAACGCACAAGGAATGAGTACTTTCCAAAACCATGTATATGAATAAGGTCGTATTTCTTGTTCCTCACTCCTCTTTCTATTGTCTCCTAATACCTGAGTGTCTGAGCATATTTTCCTTATTTTGGGCCTACTTTCTGTCTTGTAAAAGAGGGTGTGTGCATGGGAATTGAAATTCTGCTACATGTAGCTTAAATAAAAATTTCCTTGCAGAATTAATGCCCCTGCTGTAGTAAAGCACCCAAATGCAGACGAATGAGAGAGTAGAGAGCAGAGGAGGAGAATGTTTCCAGAGATGGTGACAAGAAAAATATAATGCTTAAAATGGCAAGTATAGGTGTCATTTGATTTTGGTTGGTAGCTTAGGGACACAACCTTGTAAGTTTACCTCATTCTTCACAAATAATAAATAGCGTGAATCCTCTGTAGTCATCTTGTAGTTCAGGAATGAGGACTACAAGTCAAAGTTGGGATGCTCTTGTTATTATATGGATACAAATTAAATACTGGAATACAGAATTTAATGTTTTTAGTGTTTTGACTCTTGAATGAACTTACGTATGGCATCATTAGGAGTGTCTATATAGATTTCCCTCAATTGTTTGGTCATTCCGTTTTTTTCTTCTCTACCTTAAAGAGTGATGAGAAGGGATTAGATGATTTTGTGTTCATATGCTTCTCTTTATTGAAGTTTTCACTTTGTTATGGGAAAAATATTGTCATTGGCAGGAGCTCAGTTAATAAAATTTGCAATTTATGTCGTGGTTTGGTAAGTACAATTATTTTTGATTGCTCTCATTGCTATAGTGTGAGGGGAAGACATCGTACAGTTTAATAAAATTTCAGCCAAATTGTCATTTTAGAAAAATATTGTCCAGCCAAGTTATATTTTTTCAGAAATCTTGAATGCCCAAAACATTCAGTGGATGCTCAGCGTCTCTTGGGGTATTCAAAGCCTGATGAGTAACATTGTATCAAATTGTAGATGATATATGAAATAATAATAATAGCTTATCAATTGCACAGAATATGCACAAGAAGTACTTTAATGTTTACCATTATAATGTAGTTTGAATGGAGAATAACCCCTCCCAGTTTATAAGGTTTGGCCTGGAAAGTTGTTTGGGTTTTTTTTCCGTGACACTAGAGGATGGTAGCTTGTTGTCAATTTTGTAATTTTTTTGATAAAAATGTTTTAATTATGCATACTTATTCTTAAGCAAGTCTAAGATATTTTTCAACGCAATCACTCTGAATTAATCAAAGTGGTTTTTCATGGAAACTTTGTTCTGAATTTTTGGGAGGATTTTTATTGGTACTGTCTTCCCAAAATTATTCAGCTGTTTGGTTGTATAGTTTGCATTTGGGTTTTTTGCCCCTTTTTTCTTCTTTGGCCATTTCCCAGTTTTTACTGAAAAGTTTGATTTTCTCCATATAGAAGAGAGCTGTAAGAAAGTCCTTGACACAGAAGTACACAATTATTTTATAGTAACTAATGCAAAACTTGCCTTGTATTCTTTTGCAACCATTTCTAAAAAATTGAGAATATTCACATAATATTCTTGAACAACTCTCTTAACTAATTTCACAAATGCAAGTTCAGTAAGATACTAAGGAATCTGCTTCTTTTTAAGCATGTTCCAAAGTCTTACTTTCTTCAGACAAACATCTAGCTACTTTAGAAATAGGGATAGACAGTGAGGGGTATTTAGAGTGTTTTATTATTCTTTGCTAAATGGAAAATGCTTTGAAATGTTTTTCTCATCTACTATTTGAAGATTGTTCCAAACACCATGAGCCATCTATCTCTTAGACTTTGTGTTTGTTTTTTGTTTTCTTTTTTTTTTCCTCTCTCTCTCTGGAAAGAAAAAATGTCTTGAATCAGTCATTAGAAGAGTTCACAACTCATGTCAGACTAGTATAACTTTCAGGAAAAGGTCTAAAATAAACCAAGCTGACTCTTCTTCAAAAGAAAATGAAAACAACAGCCCTTAAAATGAAAACAACTGTCCTTCAGACTTCCCACCCTCCCCACATTGTCTTTGATGAGAACCATTAGACCTACAGTTAAGGTTAAGAGTGTAGCTTTGTACCATTAAAAAAAAAAAAAGCACAGAGCTGAAAAAAAAAGAGCCCAACAGTCTGGAGAGTCATAGTTTTACTTCAGCTTTTAATTCAAAAAAAGAAAAAACTGTATCTCAAAGAAAAACCTGTACAGTATGGCTCTTTGTCTTGTGAACCTGTACAGGTGCATATAAATGGCACTGTTCCTTTGTGATTGTGCTCTGTGTGATATGGTCAACTTTGGTCAATTCTGCCATAAAAATGCATTCACCTTTGCAACATTTTGCACCTTAACATCTTGTTCCTTGGCTGTGATGGGATCTTAACACCATCAGAACTCTGAGGCAAATCTTCCTTCCTTCCTTCCTTTCTCAGAGTTCTCTCCAGAAAACCATTTGTCACTTTGTGAACCACATGGTTTTGTTAGATCAAAAGTCAGAACAATGAACACAGAATAAAGGAACTCAGGAAGCAAACCAAATAAAATTAGATGAAGTTTGTCTACATATTTCTCCCTATATCCCCTGCACTCTTTGGAGCAGGTCCTCTCCTTCAGGCTTGTTTCTTGTCACATCTTGTTAGTTTTTTAGATTCTGGCAAATCCATACAGTCCTCTCTGGACACTTTGAAAGCTGGTTGGGAATGTGCTTTCTGTCATCTTTAAGGTCTGGCTAATCTTCTTAGTGATCTGCCAGTCTTTTTCTGTGGCAGATTCCATGATGGCTGAATTTCCCCCTCTCCTGTAGCTCTATCCTGTATTCCAGAAACTTATCCCAGATATTCCTGCTTGAATGAGCTCAGTTGCCCATAGCAGCAGTAGTCACCTCTTCTCCAAAAACCAGAGGGCTACAGTGAGGACAAACAGGCTTTCCTCACTCTTGCCCTGTAACACCTCTGAAATTTCTATATACAATAAGAAGAGTTTTTCAACTTCCAAGCTCCCCAAATAGTTCTGATGTCTCCCTTGAGTGGTCAACCTTTTCCAGATGTTTTCTAGCTCGATGTCCCATTCTGCCAAACGTACAATTAGTTTTAAAGTTGGAGTTCCCTTAGTACCATTAGGAGTACTTCAAGTTCTGACCAGGGGTGCGTGGTCTGAACTTCTCTGCCACAATTGTACTTTAAGTTATTCTATAAGGCCCACCTATTTGCTCAACCTCTTTGCAATGAGGAGAATAATGGGGAAGTGATATTTACAGATTGGTTTATTTGATTCTTCTTTCCTAGGCCTCTTTTCCCCCTTTGGAATTTTATGATGAGGAATTTCTGCTTTTTTGTGTTGATTACACCATTAATTATTAACCTTTCAAATATTTCTATAGCTGATTCATTATATATTAATGAAAGACATAATATTTATATCTTCATTTTAGTGAAGACAGACTAACAGAGTTGCATACAAATAAAAAAGGTAACATAACCACCACTGTCAAGCCATTTTGTCCATGCTGTAACTTAGGGTCATTGCCTACCTCTAATAAAAGTGAACCATCTACATAAAGGCAAAAGCCACCCCATATTTTAATTAATACTCTAATTTTTATCTGTTGGAAAAGGCTATTTCATCTCATAGTTAGCTATGACTGGGATATATTTGCTTTCACTTCAGGAAGAATGTGTGCATGGGGGAAGAGGGTGAAAGAAGGTTAAAATAAAAATTATGAAGTACTTACAAATGTGCATGTTCTCATGCAGACCAGTTTTATGTCTATAATAACCCAAAGTAAGTAGCTGTATTCATGCCTCTGTCAATCTGCCCACTTTGATTTGCATGGAGGGCATAGTTCTAAAATTTCTCTTGCACTGCAATGCTGACAATGTTTTAACTGATGCGAAGACGCCTTGGAAAGAATAACTTTTATTCATTGTTGGGGGTGAGAAAAAATCCAATTAGCTCCACCCACTAATTATGACTATCTTATATGTTTTTGTGTGTTTGTGATAAATATGCATGCAAAGAAGCTTGAAAACAAAGTAATTTTAAAAGCAAGTCTAATTGACAGTGTTTTACTGACTACAGTTCTCAGCTTTGATAATGAGCCACTTTTTTCCCCAACAACAATTTTGTGTCCTTTTAAGCATGGTTCACGTTTAAATACAGTGTTTTAGAGGAAAACTTGCATATTTTTAAAGAGGAAATTTCATATTCCTGTGAAGGTTCTGTAATAGTATGAAGTTTATTTCTGTTCCCAGATGTCAGCAATCAAAATCTGCATAATATATTTTGTGTAAATCTGTTGGCAGCTGCTCTCCAGTCAGGTTCCTCAAGATATTAGCCTGTCTTTGAGTTTATGACAAAGTTAAAAATTATTCATTAAACTGACCTGCAGTATATTCAGTAACTGTAAAATTGCCTTGCAGTTCTATTTGGTTTGTAGATGTGATCACGAGTAAATTTTTAACTTAATTAATTGGCCGTTTCTGTTGACAAGAAATTTATGTGGTAATAATTTGCTCGAAATAGATGCCGACTGTAGGAAATGAGATATCCATCATAGGCTTGTGTTCCACCAGCTGCACAGTGGCTATTATGAAAGTATTTCAGGCTGCGACGACCCCACTGTTTGTGCAGTCAGGATTATATATACCCACGATCCATTGCCTGCCTGAGAGGCGCTCATGGAGGTCTATGATAACAAAGACTTTGTGATTTATGGCTTGCTGTGAAAGCAGAGCTTGATGAGATTAAACAATTTCATAGCACAAGTGTTTCTTAAGACCTGATTTGTAGTTGCAAGCTGATGGTAAATCACATTTATATATCTGAAAGCATGCTCAGCAGAGGAGTGCAATTACAGTTTAAGACAGCTACTTTTTATTTAATTTTTATCCTGGTTTTGTCTCTTTTATATCCCCTTCGTCTGCAAACCATTCACCTTCACAAGTCCTTTCTTGGTTAGAAGGCCAGAGACTGAAGTCACTGATGTTCTTCCTTTCTTGTGTGCACTCTTACTGAAAAATGAACAAGAAAAAATATCTTTGAGTCTTTTCAGAGTCATTTTTACTGGTTCATCTTGGCTGAACTGGGTTACCGGGTTCAGCTACAGTTCTTGATTTGCTGTCATGTTCAAAATCAAGCAGAATTTTAGGCAATTTCAAATCACACAAATATATTTAAATTTTATATACAATGGTTAAAATATAGGAAAGTAAAAGAAACCACTTTTAGTACCTCGCACTTTGTATTTTATATCTAATAATTTTTAGATTCCTTTTTTCTTATGCACAATGGAAAGCAAGACTATTTGTAGTAATATCGACATGCTTTGGGTTTGAATAGATACTGGCGTTATCAGTGGCATCTTTGCTATGCTTCATAAGCAGCTCTTGCTAAATATTGCAGCAAAGCTGTTTGCATCAATATGAAACCATGATTTGTGGGGCTGAGTGCTTCAAAAACAAAATCAAATGCTTATGATACACTTGGCTTAGATGGATATGTTTATTACTCTTTTGACTCAAGATCAGGTTGGAGTCCAACATGAAATCCCCAATAAAACTGAATGGTTTCAGCTGTTCCTGCAGCTACGTTCATAAAAGGAGAAAAGTAGAATAAGCCATGGAGTGAGTTATCATTCAAACTCTTTCTCCACTCACTGCTATAATAGAAGACCTAGTTTCTCAATATGCCAGACATCTCCTGTGGGGCTGTGAGCAGCTCCTTGGCTCCCATCTGTTCTCCCCAAAGGCTCTCATCATCACTAGTCAGCAGGCCAAGGTTAGTTTTGTATTGAGAGAGGTGGTGAAGAGAAGTTTTTCATAACACAGTTTCTGCTTTCTGAAATCTTCTGTTAATGCACCACAAACAGTGGAATAAATTTTTTGTGCCACAAATAAAAACGATAATCCTATTACAGGATGGAATAGAGGGAGAAGACTGAATTTCAGGAGGGTATTAGTCTTTAAATTGCTTTATAATAA